>VZTZ01032677.1:2410535-2500216 GCA_013400955.1 Drymodes brunneopygia
CCATCCTGACCCCGGCCCCGGCCCCGACCCCCATCCCCATCCTGCTCCCAACCCCGGCTCCGGGGGAGGGGCGGGAGGGGCGGGGGGCCCGCGGCTGTGCCGCTGTAGCCGCGCAGGGAAGGGGGAGCCGCAGGTGGTCGTGGGTCTTGTGTCAAAGCGTTTTGCGGTCCAATTTTTATAAAGCGGAAAGTCGCGATTTTTAAGTTATTTTTCCCCTTAATTCTGCACGTTGTGCATAAAAGCTGCGCTGCTTCGCGCGTTGGAGCACCAGAAGTCTTGCAATAGCTTATTAATGGTCTTTCTGCCCATTTATTATGCTAACTTGTATTTTGAGAAAATATATAGCGGTGTTACAAACTCAGCTTTAAATATTTAATATGTGGAATTCATTTGTCTGGGAGATACTAAAACCCTTCATCGGTGATGAACTGCTTTCCCTGGCGTGTCCCAGCCACCATAAATCAGCTTTGGCTTTGGGCCCATGATGGTGAGTTATATGTATGAACAGTCTTGGGTCTAAGCCTGTGTGCCCTGCCAAAAATAGTGTATTCGTGTCATTTTTCAATGCAAATTAGTACTACGTGCAAATTCACTTCATTTTGCTTCACGGATTTGACTTTGGAATAAAAAAGCTTCTTTTCCGACACTGGGATATTGATCAGAAACATGTATTCATTTACTTATGTAAATAGTTCCTTTTAAGACAAGGGACTAACCATGACTATGAAGGGTTTTAGGTCTGTGTGAGTCTGTCCATCCCTGTCTCTCCTGGATTAAAATAGTGCTTAGTACTAATTAGATTAAGAAAGCATGAAGATCTGTTTGCATTTGCTGTTAGTGAAATAGTCTTTTTGTTTGTTACTTTGAAAGGACCAATTGTTAGAATCCTGGGGCAACATAAACACCAAATATTATTGAAATATACATAAGAGGCTGTCATAAAATGAAGATATTTTTGCAGAGTCCTAAGTGGCTTGTGTGAGTGGAAGGAATAAGGGGCACTTTGGACTTGGCTGCTTTATTGTATGTGTAAGAAACATGATGAAATTAATGATCAAAGTCACTGCACAAACCAAGACACCACAAGGTAAATCCAGATAGGGATCTACTCAAAGATAAATATCTTTCATTGTTGCTTAACTTTATAAATTACATTCTTGTTTGTTTGTCATTCACTGATACTTTAGGCCTGTATTTCCAGTTGGACAGACATACTAAAGTACATGGTTTGGGACAATAAAAAAATTAGTTTGATCTGTGACTGAAAAAATGAGAAAGCTACTAGTTTATGGCATTCTACAAAGATGTCATAAAATACCTATTTATTTGATAACTATGCAAAATAATTGAGGACTTGCATTTTGAATTGCTGTTGATTTTTTTAAAATAGTCCCTCTGGATTTTAAGTACTCTTGATTTTCAGACTTTCTGGAGGGACTGGAAAGAGGAAGGGTGAAAAGAGGAAAAATACTGCAACTATCAATTTTCCAGATCTTTCTCTCTTTCAAGAATAGCTTTCTATAATTAAAGACAATAATACTTGATGCATAATGAAAAAACTTTTTAACATGACCTCAGTAATTATATGACAAATGTATCATTCAGTTAATGTTTTTAGTGGCTACCAATCTTAATAACAAAGGTAATTTCTAATCTCCATTTGTAGTAATGAAATTTGATAAGTTGTAATTAAGCAATATATGAGCAAAGATGTATTGCAGTGTCATTTGCAGTCTTTTCCTGCCTTTATGAAAAAAAACCTGATATTTTGCTGATTTCACAGAGATGTTTACAATGATCAACTTTGTAGCTGAATAACTTGTCTGAACACAAATGCTTATAAACTTTGAGTCTAGTTTACCTTCCTCTGAAGTTTAGGAAGAGCCACCGGGTTATGAATTTGGTACCTAAACAGTCATCAGTTTTCTGAGTCTGCATAAAATATGTTCTGGAAATTAGCAGATAACCTACCTTGTCCATATGTATATCAATTTAAAACACAGCTGCATCGATGACAAATTTTAAGCCAGAATACTGGTAGTAGTCCCTGAAAGAGATGGGTTATTTTTTTCTGTCTCAGAACTTAAAACTTTTTATAAGTGGCTTTTAGATCAGAATTCTTCACGTTTATTTAGTCATAATATTTTTCCTGAGATGCAGTAAGGCATAATAGGACTGCAGAATATGTGAGGGCTGTGCTGGGTGCATGATACTTGGCAAGTCTGAAACTGATCTTTAAAGCAAAAGTTAGTGGAAGTGCTTTGACCCAAGGAAAGAGCAGTGTGTTCCTTTGCATTTCCTTCACTTAAAATTAATAATAAATAAAAACTAGGCGATGGTGAAATCCTCAGTCCTAGAATGACAAGTGCCTCTGAGTGTGAGTTACTGGGATGCACTCATCGTAAATCTGTCCTACAGGAGGGCTCAGCTCCTGTCTCTCATTCACTGCAGGTCCTTCACATTCTGCTCTGGCAAAGGGAATCAAAGCAGTAGGTCACTGAGATTAGTTTCATGGTGCCACTACTTCTCACTAAGACATGAATCATACAATTTTGAGTAGTTCTGGCTTGTTTAAAGGCTGTAGATAATAACAAAGATAGGGCTGCAAACAGAAAACTGACCAGTGATTTCAGAAGTGATCTTTATGTTGTGAATATTTACAGAGAAGGAAAAGTCTAATACACTTGCTTTAGAAGCGCATTCTTTAAAAGTTATTTCTAAAGCTTCTAGTTCATAATTAAGTAGTTCAATATAACTATTAATGTAGTAATTAAAAAAAATATGCCAACAAGTGGAAAATCTGTATAGAAAATTGTCTAAAACATAGAGTAATGCAACTGGTGTTTTCGAAGTGCCGTGACAACATTAGTTAAATTTGATCAAAATACTAATTACAAGTTTTGCTAGGCCTGTTACAGATGCTGTGGTTTTAAAATTCCTTTTTCCTTATAATCAAAAAATCTAAAATCAAGTAATATTTCTGGCAACAGCATGGGATAAATTTACAATATGTGATTGTTTTTCTATTTTTATTTTATTTACAGACAACTTAAAGGTTTATTTGTTGCTGATTAAAATAATTGTGGATAAATATCAACAGATTTCATCACGTTTTTATAAATGAATGATTATTTATTCTTTCAAATAGAATGCTGCCATAACCCTATAATTAGGGTTATTCTTCATGAACTCATGAATATTGTTACTGAATTTCTGGTTCATTTGTAGAATATATATTTTTTTTTTTTCACAATTTTTTTTTAACTTTGTTACTTTTTGGTTGTGAGAGCTGAACTATTCATTATGAGAATCTGTATATATAATCCCCTGGTCAGCATATTGTTTCTGTTTGTTAAGAAACTGTTTGCAATTTGAAAAAGTATCCATTAATTAAAAATAATTTGATTCTTAAGTTGTTTTTACTCAAACAGAACATGAACAGAACAGAGTATATCAAATAAAAGTGAGGCAGACCCTTGTGAAAGGATTCTTCTGTGAGTTGAGGAGCACTTTCACTTCTCAGTGAAGGTTCTTGTTGTCGCTTGTGGCTGGTTCTCCCTGTCTTTGCAGAGTGACAACTTCCTTTTATGTTCAGGCTCTCTTCACTTTCTGCTGATGCCAAGTGAGCCCACAGACACTCAGCGTGATCAAAGAAGAATGTGGGAGGCTTCCAGTACCAGTCCCTTCCCTTTCCACTGATCCTGTAACTGCAGACATCTCTTAATTCACAGTGACTTGAGCAGCCCTCAAATAACTGAAGTGCTTGGTTTGAGTCTTATAGTAATCACCCTCAAAGAAGAATGCTGGATGTGAAAGTGGATAACTTGTCTCAGAAGTCTCTGCCAAATACCTCTAGATGGAGAGATTTCTGTTGCAGCTGTTCCATGTTTCTACTTTTCTATGTTGAATGTTAAGCTCTTCTTTAATGGATTCTAATGTTTTCTAGTGGGCACTTTATAACAGAGAATAATAAAGATGTATTAAAGATTATTTTTAAGTATTTTTAAAGAATGAGAAAATCTTTGTTGATTAAAAATAAGGACTGACTTAAAATGACTAGTTTTTTTGGAATATAAGAAAAGGTATCCCAGAGCACTTGATGCACAAAGAGAATATTTTCCAAGACAGTGTCAATATTAATATTATTTTGATGTTAATTCTTTTGCAGTAGCACTCTGATGCAGTTGATATACATTTCTACTCAGAAAAGTACTTTATCGTAGTATTCACGTATTTTAAAGTATGGCTGGAGTGTCATTACAGGATTTTTTTCATGTCAAATCCTATATAAAGTTGTTTCCTTGGTTCTTTTTCAGCATAGCTTGCAAGTCTCTTTACTGATTGAGAAACTAAAATTATTTTCTACATCCGAAAGCTGAAAAATGTTCAGAAACCACTATCAGGTAAAACAGAAATAATTCTAATTTTTACCCATTTTCATTTCATCTCTGAGAGAGCTCAAAATAGCTTATCCTGAGAGGCAAAATGTCCAGCTACAGGAGTGTTCTGGAGTGCTTCATTATTCAGTATTTTTATAGAAGTGTGATGAAGTAGTGGGTAGCTGCTGATGCTGTCATGTCTAGAACGGGCACCCAGGTGAGTTTGTCAATGGTTTTTGTTCTTTACCCTCGTGGGCCAGGGAAGGCACATCTGCTGCCATGCAATCATGGAAGAGTCCCAGCTCCTAAGATGTAGTCAGAAAAGGTTTATTCTCTTGGTCCAGCACAAGCTTGTGACAACAACAGTCACATCATTTGGAACTTCATTTTCCCTTTTACTCTTTCCTGGCCTCTCTTTTCAGCACACTTTGCCTCCCTTTCTCTGCACTAATCCTATCCCAAGAGAACAACCCACCCCAACTACATTTTCTCTGCTGGTCCCAGATGTGCTACTTTTGTACCCAAAATTGGTATTTCTGATGCTGTTCCCTCAGCTGTCTCAGCTTTTCATGGAATTTCTGATGCCTTGCTGCCTCTGGGTTTGCAGGATTGTGCTCCCCTAAGATGCCCCATACTCCCCTCCAGTTGATTGTGGAGTTTGGCAGTTTCTTGCCTAACTTCACTGGTGCACCCTGTGCAACCAAACCATCCTCTGTAGAACCAAGTAACTTTTGTCAGCTTCTTACAAGAGTGTTTGTTTGACATTTTCTTATGTCTTGTCTGGTATTTTTTCATGTTCAGTTTAACCTCAAATCAGGGCCAGCTCAAGGGCTATGCTATTAACAAAATGTATTTGTAAAGATGGAAGAAAAAGCCACTTGTTCAAGATTTCCTGCAAGCACATACAGCTTGGCAGTTAAACATCTTTTTTGAGAGCTTGATCTTGTAGTCCTTAAATAAATCAGGTAACTTGGAAATTGATAGTATACTGTATTAAAAAAATTCATCCATTGTAAGTTTAAAAAATATTTTGAGTGCGGTTTATGGAATGCTGTTTTGAATTTCCTTAGAACTTACTAAGTCCAGTCACTGGGATCAGCCATGTGACTGGAGCTGCCAGGTGTGTGTGGGCAGAGGAAAATACCTAATTCATACAGTGCAGAGTTGATGTTCTCTGTAAAACTAATCTGAGGAGCATTTCTTTTGCTTGCCCCTCTTGCTCATTCTGACTTGCAGGCAATTGCTTGGGCAGCTGAGCATAAAGAGAATTGAGGAGTTCAGGCAACTAGAAATGAGAAGGGAATGGCAGAGTTGTAATGATTGATTAGGTCAACCATGCTGCTGAAAAATGCTTAGTAAACTGCAGGTTGAGTGCATCAGATGTCACAAAAAATGTGACATCAAATGGCAAAAATCTAGAAGCGAGTAATTCCCTAAGCATAGGTGATAAAGCCAACCTCGCCAAGAGCCTATGTTTAGATTCCTTGGTGTCCAGTAGTGTACATGCTCTGTGTCAGGAGTTTTCACCTGACAGGGACATCCATAATAATCTTTTCCCAGTAATAATTCTCCATTGCCTCATGAACACTGTAGGCTTCTATCAGCTTTTCATGATGATACTGACTGGAACAGATCTACTGCCAGGCTGCTTAAGTTGGCCCAGAAAAGTCAGTAAATTTTTGTTTGGTCAAATCAGGCTGGAATTTGGTAACTAGTAGAAAAGTTACTGCAAAATATGTAGGCAGAGCCATTCACATATGTAGACAGATGGTGTAAACTTCATTTCCATTGGAAATCAGACAAAGCATCCAATCTGCAACACCTTTTATTTTTTAGCAGCATGTTGTAAAACTCACTTCATTTGGCACATTGTAGAAATAAATCATATCCAGATATAAATTAGTCATCTTCTGCATGGTTTTAGAATATTTACAATAATTTTGCTTTTTAGAGAATGACACAACAGATAAAATAATTTAAAATACTCCATGGTATTCCTTCAATTTTATCTTCTGATCCTCTAATAAAGCCAGGTTTTGACTACATGAATTGATATGTTATACTAGTCTAGAAGCTGTTATTGATATTCTGCTGTTTGACTGATCAGTAATATTTACTGTGGTAACAGCGTGATACAGAAGGATTTTTAGGTTCTCATCTTGACCATTGATAATTTAGTACTGAGCATTTGGCTGGATGTTGTGTCCTTACACCATTTTATCATAGGGTGGCCGGTTTGTTGAAATATTCAGTGCTCAAGGCAAGGACCCAGGAGCAAAATGGAAGATTTTTGGCAACCCATCAGCTATATCAAAAGTAAGTTTTTAAAGAAATCTATAAAACTTAGAGTATAAACCAGAAAAATGTGAATGAAGCTTAAAATTAGAAGATAATGAGGGCTTTGACCTGACAGTGGAGTTGTCACTTGCAGTTCTGTCATTATGACAGACTAAATGACTACTTAAATTAGTTCTATATGCCTGCTTGCAGACTGAGTTGGTCACAGTGTAATTTTACAGTTTAAATATTTAGAAAGTAATTTTGGTACTCTGGTAACCAGTGAATTGAGCTTTGCTCGCTGAATCATGAGTCCTGTTTGTCAGCATTATTTGTTCATAAAACATGCAACTAAAGGACATATTTGTATGGATTATATTTTTGCCATCAAATTTGAACCAGTCATACTTGCAGTGCCATCTGCATTTTCTGATTTTAAAAAAATATAGCTTTGCATGTTAGTAGCATGGTTGGTTGTCAGGAGGAGAATTCTATCAGGATGCTTATGTTTGTTGTTCCTTTTTGTAGGAATACGACAAAGACCTAAAAGGCTTTGTTTTTGTACTGGAAGGAAACAGTCTAATCAACAAAATGAAGCTACCAAGGCAAACTAGACAAAGGTGTGAGTATCAAAGAATTAAATGTCTGTGATCTTGTTCTGATTATTACATCAGTCTTATATTGGAATATAATACTTACATTATTCTCCCTTAGTTGAGGCCTAATCCAGCATAGGAAAAGTGTTTTTTTCATTAACTTTTTAGCAGGTCAGTTACAAATAAGTAAAACTTGCAGAAATGCCATGTTAAAGTGCTGAAGGGAAGATCTTACATGTCCTGGTGCTGCCAGGTTCACTTCTGCACCTGATCCTGCTACAGACCAGTGTCTGATAAATAACCTCTGACTCCATTCAGCACTTCCTAAACTCAGTAATTCTGCTGGCATTAATGAATAGGTTCCTGTCCCCTTTCTCGTTTTACTTTTTATAGCATTTTTACTTTTGTACCAAATAAGCAACTTGTACTAGCAGTACAAGAAAGTTGTACCCAAATTTCTGCTGTGTTTTTGTAATCAGTGTCTAAGGGTAGTGTGGAGTGTTTTCCCAGGACATCTATTGCACCACAATAAACCAGAATCCAAGCAGTCTGCCATACAGCAATCATCATGGGCCTTGAATTCCATGACAGGGTGTCATACCTTATAAGGGTCATAGGAGTGAAATGAGCTGGTTTAGAGTTAACTGCTTGCTTTTGAAGAAAAATTGAGATGGTGATTTTAAACAAATGGAATCTTCTAGTATACTTCTCACGTAGGGAATCCAGTAGGACATAGGCTCTTTCCAAAAAAACCAAAATAAAAAGAATAAATTCTTTGGGCTGGTCATGCAGTAAGGCCTTGAAGTTTAGTCTGGTTTTCCTAAAAGAAATTGGCTGTTATCGTTATTGAAATAAATACTAATGTAATGTATACTTTTGAGAAATCAAACTAATTTATTTTCAGTGGTACAATAAACTACTATAGCAAATAACAGTAAACAATTAAAAGAAAAAAATTGCTAACTTTTGCTGAACATTAAAATGAGGATTAAGAATTAGTTTTGTGGGTAATCGCTGCTAAAAATAGTTTGGTTTTAAATTTCCTTTAGCTGGTACTGCAATATTTCAGTCAGATTTCCATCTGTTGCCATTCTGCTTCCTTCTGTCTTAGTGTCTTCCTCTCTTGAGGTATCTGTACCTCAAGTATTTAATTTATCAATCATACAGTCTCCTAGTTGCACTGGAACTTTGTATACTCTTCCAAAATAAAAGATACTATATATGCAAATGTAATTTGAAGTTTTAAGGTGTCATTTGGCCCTCAAAAGAAGACAGTTCTGATTTGTCATTCTTTAGAAGAGGAGCCAGTGTTGCTTTTCAGTGTTGTGAAGTCAATGAAAAGCAGCCTGTATCCTCCCTGATGGAATATCTAAGAAAACAAAATACGGTTCAATTCAGATAGCTTTGTACTGTTTTCCCTTGATAGGGAGCTACCTGAGCTTTTTTATTTGTTCCCTCAGTCAAGCTCCTTTGCTATTGTTCTAAAAATCAGAAGCCTCCACTGAGCAGTGTTGTCATGATCTGAATTGCATTCTTACCCAAGAGTTTTTTGAGGTTGTTTAGCAAGGTGTACATTGTCACCGGCATGAGTGCAAGTTTAACATGACTATAAGATAATCTTGATAGGAAAGTATTACTTCATTTTATAATTCTTACAGGATATTTATTGTTTTCATGCTCTTGGAACATAAAAATTTGTAAGCTAAAAAAAGGGTTCCTTTTGCTTTCATGAGAATTCCACCAAAGCCACAGATGGGACTTTAAAAACAATACTTTTATTGCAGTTTGAATTGGATTTCTTCAGGTTTTTCTCGTGTTCATATGTTGTGTGAACCTTGGGAAATAGTGTTGCAGGGGCATAGCATATGGTGCAAAATTGAAATGCTGGATGGTGAAACGTGCATCTGCATGCACTCAGCACTTTTTTTTTTCTTTTTTTTTCCTGTTTCTAGTGGGACTGGTGCAGCAATTTCTGACACTTCAGATTTTTGTGCCATTGGGAAAAGACTTCTCCACGGAGTTACTGTAAGATGCATAAAATTTCCTTGAATACTTAAAGTGGAGTCTTGATTGCAGTCATTAATTGTGGTGGCATATTTTGCATTAAAGCATGGTGACTTGTCAAGTCTATGAAAAGTAATTAAGATAATGAGATCATTATTTCTTAGATGTTTTAAATACTGACACTTCTTTGAAGACAGAACAAACTCTAAAAAATCCTGAATGAAGATGATCAAAAATCTGAAGAAATGGGGCACAAATTTATCAAACATAGGAAAATACTGGTGCATAAGTACTGCCTGAAAATTCATAAGAGACTTATTCATAAGTCATAAGAGAGCACCCTTTGGTCCAGGCAAAAAGAAATACATATTCTAATATCTGGGGAGAAAAACACAACCAAACAAATACTAAAAGGCTAGAACAACAAATGGAGTGCTCGATTGGTATAATTATTTCCACACTGTGAAGAAAGAGAGATACCACAGAAACAGACTTTTTTATTAGTTAGGTGTGAAATGATTTAATAGAGTTTTAAACTTGGGCAGTTGTCAGGCTTTGGATGACATTTCTCCCCTAGTGACACCGTCTGTTTATATATAAACAGCACAACTTACTCAGCTTTGTAGCCCATAGAATATCTGAGATTGGATTAGCAAAATAAATACTAGGCCATTAGAAGCCCTGCAAGAAAAGCTGCAATTATATTCAATTACATGATATGCAATTAAATGATGTAAAGTGAAAGAAGGATTTTATTTTTGTTTGACTTTCTGTAAGTTTGCATTTAAAGGAACGAAGGGACAAAACAAACAGGATATGTCATGCAGCACACAGAGACCAAACACTGAGTACCAAACCAAAACCAAAATTTGCTGCTCATGGACATTCTATACGCAGGGGCAGAGATTTAATGACAGGTGCAGGAATTCAGATTTTTTTGTAGTGTCAGGTTGAGTTTGAGTCTTTTGGGTATTTGCCATCTTCTTAACAAGAACCTCTTTTCTACTAATTTTATTTCTCTCATTGCTTGCTTTTTATTCATGATAAAAACATTTTCTATCACCTCTCCCACCCTTATTTGCCTTTTCTCTTTCCAGCTTATATTTAGACTACATTTTCTTCATCTTTTCTTTCTACTTCCTATTCACCTCTTTACTATGTCCCTCTTATAAAAGCAAATATATGTTCTTATAATATTCTTAGGTACTTGTATAGATTTAAATACATGTATTTTGTATTTGCTATATGTATATTTTATGTAACATATACTGCATTGCTATATAATATATATAATATAAACTATATTAACTATGTATTTTCTCTGTAGCTCCAATTACTTTGAATGAAGGTGTTTATTTCTTAAAAGTACATTATCAGTAGTTCCCCACGTAGTGCAACTATATGAAAAAGTTAATAAAACTTCTTTAAAAATAGTTTTAATACTAAGTTTTGAATTTGAAATCAACTATAACTTACTTGTACCCATAAAGTCCTGCAAGACTTGCAGAATAGACAATGCATTATTTTATCCTAGCAGACTTAAGATAATCCAGTAAATAATAAAATCAAGTCCTTCTTGCTTCATGTGACTGCCATTCAGTTCCCTTCATTTCAGATGTTTTGAAAGAAATCTCTTGCTTGTTTGCCGATAGAAGGTTGATGGTGTTGCTTCCTGAAGTTTAATGTTCAAAGATGGTTTCTTACACAACCTGACTGCTTATTGCTGGATCTTTGAGCAGCTTCAAGTGAAAATTGATAGCAGACCAAGCTGTGAAATTTACTTTATGTAAAAAACACTGACAAGTTTTGCAATAGCTGGGCATGAAGCTTTATGTTACATTGCTCTCCCATTCTGCAGAGAGATGGAAACAGGAATTTAGTTTGAGCTTCATCCTCTTTTGCATTCTGTTCAGTGATTGATTTGGTCAGCAAACAAGAATTTCTTCAAGGCCATCCATCACTGCTGGCCTCAGCTGAGCTAAACTTTCTAACTTGCTGTTGTCAACCAGTCATGCGAGATTCCTGCCATAAATACTGAAATGTGCAAACTACTATCGATATTAGCTGGTTTATCTTTTCTTTGGAGGAAATCTAAGTAGAATTTTAGATACTTTTTTACGTGGCATGATTAGATGAATACCATCACATTAACAGTCAATGTATTGATCTGCATAAAAATGTGTAAAATAGATTGTGGATGAAAAATTTGATGAAGCATAATAAAATCACAGCTAAGGTAGAGAGCATGTAATTTAAGCAGTTTCTTTGGAGCAAACAATAGCAAAGCTGTTAGTAATGCTGAATGTAGCTTTCTGCTGCAAATGCAGTAGCCAGTTGTTAAATCTTCAGTGTTATGGATTTTGCTACTTTTTTGAAAAAGCAAAGGTAACTCAATGTTTGAAAAAACATTTTCATGTAAAATAAAACAGCATCTGGCTTGTGTTGTCATTTTTGCTTTAATTCCCAATGCATAGACATGTGGATGTTAGTACTTCTGCTTGGCATTTTGACAAGCACTCAAGCATTTATTCTTAAAGAACTGTAATGCTAGTCATGGTCATACCTTGTTTCTTATATGGTTTTTCTCAGTGGTGGGTATTGCATGAAATTAGCACATCTTGTATTGGAAAGTTCTACAGCAAATGAGTAGAGCAGTCGATGGGAGGAAACAGACCTTGGAATTGTACCATAGCATAGAAAAAAAAAAAGAGTAGACTGGTCTGACGTAAAAACAAGGATGAGATGCTCAGTTCCTGGTTATGTACTGAAATATTTTTTGGTCTTCTAGGAGTCCCTGTGTATTGCTCAACCTTTTTATTCCCAGTTCAGGCATGGTACTCACGCATTTCTGCAGCTCTGAAATCACACTGCTTCTCTCAGTGATGGCCAGTTCATAGTGCTTCAAATTTGTTTAGGTCTTCACAGGGTAAACAGCTGTAAATCACATGTGGCACAGCTTGTATCTGGGGAGGTCTGAGTTCTCTTAAGAGATCCACTCACCTCTGACATGCAAACCTGCAGAGCAAACATGCCCACAGTCACTGACAACTGCTGCTCAGCTGAGTCCTGTCCCCAAGCCCAGACTTGGTGCTCAGTGTTAATGTGCCATGGGGCTCGGCTCTGTTGCCACTTCCTAGAATCACACAGTATCTTATGGACCATCTTTCCTGTCAGAATGCACTAAGGATCACAAGATGACTGCTCATTCACTCTAATGGTACCTCTGTCTCTTATTTTTTTAGTTCTTCCTGGTGTTTCAACCTCAACCTTTCAGCCTTTGCTCAGCTGGCAAAGCATGTCTCAACAGGTTTGCTCATCTACTATCCCACTGTTCATAATCAAGTTAACTTTGCTTGCCACTAGCCTTTGCCAGCTCCAGAAGGCATCAGCTCTTGTTATATTCTGAATTAATGCAAAATCTGTGAGACTTTCAAACTCTGAAACATACTTGATAAGTTTTCTGTTGAAGCTAGTTATGTGTGGAGGAATCTGTAGGGAAAAAGGGGTTCAAAACCTCTTTATTTGTGAAGTAGTAGTGCTTACTGATAAGAAATCTTATTACAAGGCCTGTGAACAGTACAGTAGAATATATATTTTGGTACCATATTTCCTGTTTTCAAACAGTTGTTTCTATAAATACAAGTTTATTACTTTGAGATTTTTAATAACTACAACATAGTAGGTTTTACAGGCATAGCTAATTTATTCATAGATACCATAACAGTTAGAATTTATGTGAATTAGATGTTATCATAATCAGTCATCATTTTAGCTTTTCTGACAGAGATATAAATTATTCATGTTAACCTAAACGCCCATCGTGTTTTCAGATACAGAACAATATGAATCTTGGTTAGTCTTGCAAAACTTAGACCAGCCTCTTAAAATTTAAACCAAGACATAGATGCTAATTCTGTCACGTACATCTGAAATTAGGGGAAGATTTTAGATAGAGACTGGAGGTAAACTTTATGGAGTAGATTTAGCTGAGAGATTATTTGAAATTATGGTATTTATTAGCATGAGACGTGTTCCTTGATTTTTTGTGAAGCAAGAGTGAAATACAGGAACATTCTTGGAAGTATTAGGGTATGTTAAACATATAATTTACAAAGCAGATTTTAACTCATGTATTTGAAAGTAAAAAAATTTTAATAACTCTCCCAGTCATCACATCTTCTAGAACTTTTATTGGTGGATCAATGTAAGTAACATGAAGTAAACTGAATCCTGTCTGTATTTGGTTGGTAAGGTGTGTTAGTCAGGATTTTCATATGCCAAATAAAGTAAACTCTGTTAGCAAGAAAGTTAATTTTGTCTTTCTAAAGGGAAGACTTCATAGTAATCCTTAGTAATTAAAATAAATAGTTTAAATATGAGAAATACGTCTGTGTTTAAGGGAGCTGTTACATTAGCAGGTGCAAAAATATCCTTTCCTTTGTCTGAAGAGGATGGATGAAAGGATGGATTGTCTCTTTAGAACAGAAAATTCATGGAAAGAGTAACAAAGCAAAAAAAATTAACAGCCAATGAACTTAAAAAGCCAACATAACTTGCTGCAGGCATTATAAAGGTACTTTGTTTTGATTCTGGAAAAGAAGTCAGCAGCAAACTTTCTATGTATTAACACTCATTAGAGTACTTTGTACTGAAAAGTTAAAAACTATTTTCTAGAAAACAGTTTTCTAAATGTTTTGGGAAAGTTAGCCATGCTTCAGAGGAACATAGCATTGTGCCATAAATGGAATTTACTAAATACTTGAAAATAAGAGAAAGATGAACTTATTTCAAAACCAAGGACATTAAAATATTGATAGAAGTTTCTAAAATATATATTATTAATATTTGTGAGCACTTCCAGAATGATTTGTGAAACATGTGGAGTTGTAAGAGTAACTAAACTTTCGCACTAAGTTACTCTTGGTCAGCAAAAATACCGGGTCATTTTTTTACTTGGAGGATTGATTGCAGATATGTCAGTATCTTGTAGGGAGAGATCAGGATTCACCATTTCTTCATAACTGCTCGTATTTTGAAAGATTTCTATTTTAACAACCAGATTTGATGATTCTTGTTTTGTGCCTACCACTTGTGTTACTCCCTCTTTATGGATACTGGTTAAGGGCACTTTTTCAGGGTTTTTTCTTAATACTCTTCAGAAAAACCACTATCAATAGGAAATTCCAGTACACAACACAACTTGTTCTCTAGGTTTAGGTGACATATCAGTCTTCCACATCTCTTATTTTCTAGAGATTTGATTGACTTTCAATGTAACTACATCTGTTTTTATTAGGGCAGGATACAGTCCTCTGTATTTCAGCTCATTCAGGCAGCCACTTCAGTAATGTAGAATCTCCTACAAGACCAATTTAAAAGTAGCACATAAAATAAAATGTATGTGAAGTACAGGGTGCTCCTGAATAAGAAAACTTGAGAATCTGAAAGCTTGGCAAATCAGCTGAAAATTGCTATTCCCTTGTTTTCTGTCTTTAAATTGGAGATGGTGATGATGATGCTACTATCTAATGTTCAGGAAGCACATGCCTTTTATGGAGGAAATGGCACTACAATTGTTAAATACTAATGTTAATGTTACTGTACTAATAATGAAGCATTGGCAGAGGATTCTCTCTGGATTTTGAGCAGGATACAAAGAGATTTCTGTTAGTCTTAAATTGCATGGGAGTTGCCCTTAGCTTAGCAACATCGATGAAATTCCTGCTTTCATGTTTGGTAAACTTCCAGGTTACATCATTTGTAAAGAGAAAAACACTTTCATTTGAAGACCAAGTGATCCTGACAAATGAAGCATCCCTTCAACAGTTCAGTATTGTTTTTTTCTAAGTTCATTTTTAGCCTCAAATTGACCATTAACAAATGGTTATAAATTATTATCCATACAGAAGCAAAGTGAATAGGCAATCTGAGCAGATGAGTCTGTGCTCTTGGGTAGTTGCTACCATTTGCTTGCAATCTCACTATAGTTACCATTGTGAGGAAAATAGTCAATCAAATTTGAAGATGTAAAATAAAATTGAAATTGAATTGGAAGGTAATTTTACTTTCAAATGGTTTGCAAATGTAGATGTTAAGTGTGAAATGAATGCAGTTAATGACCATAGCTGGAAGAGTTATGCACCTGCTGATCACAGGAATATTATTATAAATGAGGTTGATTTTCTTGTTGACTACCTCATTTTTCTCAACATGGTCTCATTACTTTTCTATCACGTCTGACCCTTTGATATAAATACTCAAGCACAGACATAATAAAAATACATTAACTCCCATATAGATTTTTTTAATTCATCTTTGAAAATCAAGATGTGTGCTGC
Organism: Drymodes brunneopygia; assembly: GCA_013400955.1. Taxonomy (NCBI): domain Eukaryota; kingdom Metazoa; phylum Chordata; class Aves; order Passeriformes; family Petroicidae; genus Drymodes; species Drymodes brunneopygia. The sequence continues at coordinate 2,426,130 of VZTZ01032677.1, forward strand.
AGATGTTTCTTGCCATAGGTTTACCATAAACTCTGCTTTTGGATAGCAGGAAAAAAAGGTTGAGTTTCACCAGAAGTACTCTGGAGTCATTTTGCAACAGAGAGATCTGATGTTCTAGCTCCCATTGTCTGAATTATTTCAGAAAAGAGTTTCTCCAGATCCTTCCTTTATTTTTATTTTCCAGTAAACAATGTAATTGAAAAGTCTGAAAGTTACACTAACTCTTAAGTAATTATCTTCCTCCTCCTGGGAAGTAAATAATTTTACATACTTTTAAGGCCATCTTCCTTTTTTTCATTTGCCTGTTTGAATGTTTCACCTACTTTTGTCTGTGGAATATAAGTGTTTTTATTGTTTTAAATGTATTTACAGAAATAAATTACTCTTCTTTAGGATTGATTATATCTCTACATCTTGGGTTTGCCCCTTCCTTATGGCACATCTATCATCATAAAAACAGTCTTATTTTAGACTTATATGACAGAGTCTGATATAAATATATGTCTTTTGATCTAAACAAATGTGTTCAGTGTTACATTTTGGAATGTAACTGAGCTGTACATTTACCAATGGTCTTTCTATAACCAAGGTAGTTAATTTGTTTTCATGAAAGAGAGAGATAAACCTATTCATATAAGAAATAAATTATAAAATTTAAACATATTGAACTGATATTATACAGTGAACTTAGGTTTTTATTGACTGTTGTTTGGAGATATGCATGACTCAATTCTAGGCTCCTACTGCTCTGTTGTAGCCTCATTTAAAGCAACATTCTCTATTGAGAATTAAGCAATTTGAGGTTCAACATGGATAGTATTTTTGTTTCTCAATACTCAGGTTATTGCAACTGCCTGGTTTCTCAGCACAATTACTCCACTCTACACGTAACCAGGAAATCCAGGGAGCTTCAAGCAACCATTGCTCCAATACTTTGGAGTTCTTTGGTGCATCAATTTCTTAGCACTTCTGAACACCCAAGATTCAGAGTGAAGGGTTTCTGGAAATTAGATCCAGAGGTTTTCCACCAAAGGCTATATGAGAAGTGATGGGTGGAACTATGCCTTAATCTGGGACAAAGGCTTAGCTGTGTGGCCCATTTGCTGGTGATCTTAAGGGAATTATTTCACATCTTGCTTAAATTTCTTCAAAAGTAAGATCAAGCCCAGGTACCAGCACTGTAAGACACCTTGAGGTTTACTGATGAAATCACTTTTCAAGGACTTGGTATAATTTGTCCATTCATAAAAGTATGTGCAGCTGATTCTGGAATCTCTCATGTCAAACAATAGCAATAGTGAGGATATAATGGTTTTTTCTTGGCACAGTAGTGGAATTTCTGCTTTTCAAGTGCATGTGATTGATAAGAGGAGCTGCCAGTCTTTCAAAATGAAACAGATAGTAGAGTCTTCCACTTTGTTTTGACTTGCTCACCCTTGTTATGAGGATAAATAGATTAAAGGTCAGATTATCTGCAAGGGAGAGAAAAGGATCAGTAAGTTCTGGAAAGCTGGTGAACAGTTTGCTTTGGATGATGGTCTTAATGACTATGGGGGAATGAGAACGTGCTTATGTATTTGTATTCCTGTACTGGTAGAACCTTTTGATATTTATATACTTGCAGTATATTTTGTACTGTCCTTGATTGAACTCTCAAATTGGCAAAAATAACTGAAGTATGTAATTTGACCCAGTGTTAATGTCCTCCTAAGCTGACCTAAGGAAACCTTGGAATGAATGTTTTAGGGTGTTTGTCTGCAAATTTTGGGTGGTGACATTTTATTAGTTAAGCTACAGGTAGTCCTTACTAATGAAAAAGTGTTTTCAGTAATAAATTTTTTAAAAATCAAAATCTACAGGGCAGTCTCACTATTTCAAAACAAAACCCAGCATTTGAGTGATTATGAGTAATTACCTTTAGCAACACTAAGTAGTGACAAAAAGTTGTTTATTATAATTATTTGTCATCTTCTCAGAGGGGCTGCTAATTACCCATCTGTTAGAAATAGGCTTGTTCAAAAATAATAGGTAAATTAATCATTGTTTCCCCATACATTAAGCATATTCTCCCAGACTACAGCCTTTAAAGTGCTCTGAAGTGTTAAGGGAGGACTGTTGGGGAATGTCAAGGTTGTGCTGCTGTTGTGGTTTAACCCCAGGAGGCAGCTGAGCCACAGCAGCCCCTCTCTCTCCTGGGGAAGAGAATACACAAGGTGCAGAAATTTGTGCATTGAGAGAAAGATAGTTTAATAGGGAGAGCAAAAGCTGCACATGCAACCAAAATCTAAACAAGGCATCAGCTCCTGCCCTTGGGCCTGCAGATGTTCAGCCATCTCCAGGAGCTCAGGGCTTCATCCTGTATAATGTCTTTGTGGGAAAACAACATAGCTCTGATCTTTCTTTCTCCTTCCCCACAGTTCTTACTGCTGACATGTCACTGTGTTGTCTGAAACATCCCTTGGGTCAGTGGGCATCAGCTGTCCTGACTGTCCCCTCCCAGCTCCTCATACATCCCCAGCCTCCTGGCTGGTGAGATGAGGTGAGCAGCAGAAAAGGCCTTGACATTGTGTAAGCAGTGTCCAGCAGCAATGAAAACATCCTTGAGTTACCAACGCTGCTTCCAGCACAAACCCAAAGCATAGCACTCTCTGATTGCTACTCTAAAGAAATTTAACTGGGTCCCAGCCAAAACCAGTACAGCTGCTAACAAGACTTGAAGGAAACAGAATGTAAAAATGACCCTCTTTATCAGTTTAAAGGAAATGTAATTTTTTTGTGACCATGTCTGTGGTCTGAATATTAGAACTGTTGAAATTCAGTGTCCTTTGTATCATTGTGAGATGACCTGAATAGTGAGCAATAAACTTCTGCATTATAATTCACCTTTGAAGATATGTCCTCATGAAGTAAAACAGACAGACAATGTATTGTGTTTACCTTTAAGCTGAAAAGAATCTATATGCAGTGACAGAGGCATTTTTTAGGAAAAGAAAGCAAATGATGTTTTTCTAGTTAGCAGGCCCCAAGATAACACAAGCTTGAGGGGCCAAAACAGGTGGGATTACTAAAGGCTACTGGGTTCTCAGTTCACACAAATTGAATTCTTTCATTGTCTGAAGGGCTGTGGAAATCTAGCAAAGAGTGCAGACCATTGAAATGAAATTAGCATGTAAAGTGATTTGATATATGCAGGGATATAGCCACAAAGTTTGAACTGGAGAAAGAAATCTCATTACTCATCTTGTAAAAGAATTTTTAAATTCCGTATTTGCTATCACTGACATAAAGGTTCTGCACATGAACAGGTTTTTAGTGATTTCCCAAAGACACTGGATTATTGAATTGACAAAGATCTGTTCCATTTTCTCGTGCCTTTTCTTTTATAGGATAACCGATTTTGACAATATTAAAAGAAGATTGTATTTATCAACAGTCCACAAGGAGTTGTCTGTAACCCCTCTGCATGCAAAAATTCCTCTGTTTATGATCAAGCGCAAAATAGTAGGTACCTTGGGAATATTCCCTGGGCTGAGGTTGAACATGTTTTCTAATCAGAAATGTTTTTTTTATATTATGAACTTCTTGAAATTATTGTTTGGTTTAGAACTCCGCTCCTACTGATTGAAGATACTTGTGTATGTCCCCTTTACCAGATGGCAGCAGAACCACTTAGTGCTGCACCTCTTCTATCCTTCTTTTTATGTTAGGAATTCATTATCATTTTACAAAATTATTGCTGGTTTTGATGTTTCTTTGCCTCTCCTGTTGATCCAGCCTCTATAAAAATTCTCTGTGTCCCTGATACTTCTTCATGATAGTGTTTCTGCTCTCATGTCCCTTCTCCTGTAGGGACCTTTGATGACATTCACTGGAGCTGCAGGTAGACTGTAGCTGATGGCTGCTTTCACATTCTTCAGGTTCTTCCAAATTCTGGCACATATAGAACAATCTATGTGTCAGACTGATGAAAGCAAAGCAATAACCATTATCTTCTCCTCATTCCCCTCTCCCATGCCCAGCCACAACATTTGGTAATAGCTGACAGGATACAAAGCCTGATGGTTACTGTATAACCATGTAAGGAGTGGAGTCTCAAATACTGCTTTAGAAAATAAACTTGATATGACAATAGTTAGATTTCAAATATTTTAAAATATATATTTGCATGAAGAAAACTAGATAACAGTATACTAAGGAGTTGTGCATTTAAGGCTAGACATGAGAGAATATTTTACAAAAACCTCTGAATTTATAACTTTTTTGAGATAAGTTAAGTGAAAGCAACTGTGGTAACTTAAAATTAAGGAGTTTTCTGCTTTGTGGGAAGAAGTAGTTGGATTTTTTTTTTATTAATACCTCTGAAGCTGCTGTTAATTCAAAATCCAATGAAATTAAATTATTTTTCTTCAGTGCAATTTCAGTTAGTTGGTGTCAGACTAGTACAAGTATTTCAGGATTAAAGTGTGCATTAATACACACCGAGTTAAATTCAAGCAGAAGATGAACTTCAGTTATGTATTTTAATTTAGATAATAAAGCATGAATCAGATATGTCTAGATGCTCTGATCAGTTATAATGACAAAATATTTTAATAACCTTAATGCTTGACCAACCTTAAAAAGTAGATCTATATTCCTTAGTGTGTCTGAATACATATCTGTCTCCCTTAAATGGTTATCTGCCTTTTTATCATTGCTTTTGCTTAAAGGAGGGAGCTTGCTGCTTTCAGTGATTAGATAGATCTTTTACATGGCTCTGATAGTTCAACTTACTGTATACACAAGCTGATTGTTATTGTCAGCATGAGGGGTTGTGAATCAGGATATATAATAAGTTGCTTGTTCCATCAGCAGAACATAGTTTGTATTTTCATATGCTTGCTTTCTGTATTGTATTCCTACTAATCATTATATTTTTCAACCTCAGCAGTAGGAATATCAGTTATAATTAAATACTTAATTTTTCAGTCCATTGCTTGGGGTCCTCAAAACAAGTACTACTTTCCTTCCAAAATTTCAGATTTAAGACCTGAACAGTAATGTATGCAGCTAAATTTTTTTCTCAAAAATATTTGCTATTTGGCAATTAGAAGCTAATATTTCTACCTTGACTTTATAAGGAAATTAGGCATATACAATCATTATGTTTTTACTTTACATGAGTAAGCATATAAAATATACTACAGTTCTGCAAATTGAATGAAAATTGCTGCATTTCTCCTCAAGACCATCTTGTTTATTTGTATAGAAGGTGTGTTAGCCTCAGCTCATGGGTTTCACTAAAGATTGTTGTTTCTCTTTTCTAGTGGTGCAATATGTGTATTGACTTGGTAGTGTTTACCAATAACATATTCAGAGGAGCTTTCTTCCAGTCTTTGGACGGAATTATTATTTCAGCCAACTGTAAGCTAAGAAAGATCTTCACTTTAAGATTCAAGCCACAAGATACAGCTGGGGAAGGTGGTGTGTTTTAATTACTATCTAGTCTTAATCATAACTGTTTGTGTTATAAAATCAAAAGCTTCTTATTCATCAGATGGGCAATTTGAAGGATTACATCATTTCATAAAAATTAAAGTGGTAGTACAGCATATTAAGTCTGTTAGTGCTGGACTTAAGGCAACTAATTAAATATGTGTGTACTCCTGTGTTTTAAAGACTGAATTTCTTAGAAGTATTTTATTGAAGAAATTCTGGCAAGATTTAACAAGTAGAGAGCATGTTTTAATGAGGGTGTCTTATGCTGATAGAAATCAGGTTTTGGCCAAGAACAGAGTATCTGAAAGGAAAGAGAAATACTGAAAACAGCAACATTTGCTGTTTGTTTTCTTAATTTTGGACATTAGCAGCTGATGAAAGATTTCTTTTTAAAATAATGCAGACAAAATCGTAACAAAACTTTGTATGAAACAGAGCTACGAAACCATAATAAACACCTCAGATCTTGTGTCCAGTCATCCTAATGTGGCCTTGTTTATTGGGACAGTAGTATTGGTGGTGAGCTGGAAAATGAGAGGTTTTTTTGTAATAGATCAGGATATTGGTCAAAGTTTACCAGTCTCCAGACTCACATCATAATCCTGAATCATCATTTTCCAAGGAGAGTACTTCATTCCTTGCTGGTATTTGCACTAATAGAGAAGAAATTTCAAAAGCACAGCTAGCACTTTCTTATTTTAAAGGCACTTGTAGGAATAGCTCAGCTTCAATTTTATTCAAATTTTCATTTTGTGGCTTTTAAGGAACATACCTGAAAAAACGTTGTTTCAGAAGGAGGGATAGTTAACAGTATTGTAAGTGTAGCAAAATGTATCTTCCATTTGGAAACACTAAACCAATAGGGGAGAGTAGGCAAACTTTGTTATTACTCCTCTGATTTTTTGTTGGTAAGACTGGAAAAAATATTAATTAAAAAATGTCTACAGAGACAATATGGTAAATTCTCAGCAGGAAACTGCATTTCGAGCTCTCACTGGCATTCATTTAATTTAATTCCATTGGTGCATTGTTTTTTTCCTTCTGTTCTAAACAGCTTCTGAAATGTGCTTAAATATTCTAAATGAGTTCCAAAATTCTAAAATGTAGTTAACATAATGAGTCGCCAGCTTTAATAAACTGTATGCATAGTAAAAATATTACACTTTTAATTACTTCATTATCAATTCTATGATTATTACACAGCTGGTGGGCATTAGTACTTTCTGCATGCTTTTGAAATTCCTTTGAAAATCTAGACAATTCATAGAATCAGAATCTTGGAATTGTTTAGGTTGGAAAAGACCATTAAGGTCTTCTGAGTGCAACTGTTTAGCCAGCCCTGCCAAGGCCACCACTAACTCATGTCCCTAAGAACCCCACCCACATGGCTTTTAAATACCACCAGGAATGGTGACTCCACCACCACCCTGGGCATTATTCCCTGTTCCAGGGCTTGACAACCCTTTCAATGAAGAAATTGTTCTTAGTGTCCAATCTAAACCATCTCTGGCACAACTTAGGGCTGTTTCCTCTTGTGTTGCTGCTTGTTACCTGGGAGAAGACACCAATACCCTCCTCTCTACAAGGTCTCCCTTCAGCCTCCTTTTCTTCAGGCTGAACAACCCCTGTTCCCTCAGCTACTCCTCTAAACTTGTTCTCTAGACCCATTTTAAATTTTCACTACAGCTGAAGGTTTGGCTGAATTAAAATGGTTCTATACTTCCTACCCACTTACAGAAAAACAATAGTAAGGTTTTTTTGTCATTATTAATTAAGTTTCAGATAACAATTACTCTTTCATAAAGCTTTTCCCTCTCAGAATGACTGGACCAGTTAGTTGAGCTCCACTGAATGCAGTGACATTGCAGCCAGTATTGAGAGTTGTCATACTTTAACCTCGGCCAGCAACTAAGAACCACACAGCCACTTCCCCCAGTGGGATGGGGGAAAGAATCAGAGGGGTAAAAGTAGGAAAATGTATGGGTTGAGATAAGAACACCTTGATAATACTAAACTGTAATGACAAGGGGGGAAAAAAAAGAAAAAAAGATGACTAAAACCCAAGGAGGACAATTGGTTTTTGTTTGCATCATTTATTTACCACCAGCAGCCCCCCAGTCAGCTTTCCCTCTAGCTGATGTGCTGAGAACATTGTCATGTGGTCTGGAATATTCCTTGGGTCAGTTGGGGTCAACTGTCCTGGCTGTGTCCCCTCCCAGCTTCTTGTGCCCCCCCATCTGCTCACTGACAGGGCAGCTTGGGGAGCTGAACAACAGCTGGCACATCAATCTGTTATCAGCACTGTCCTATGCCAAATCCAACACACAGCACCCTACCAGCTACTGGGAAGAAAATTAAATCTTTCCCAGCAGAAAACAGGACAAGGGTCGAGTTCTTTGCTTCAACCTCCTTGGTGCAGTGGAAGTAGTGATCTCAAGGTGCAATGAGTTTGCTACTCATTTCAAGTAGCAAGTATACAATATGTTTTGAATTTTTAAAATGATAGTAAATGCAAAGGAGAAACCACATTTCTGTGTGAGATTACTGAGATAGAAGAGGAAATAATTCATTTTTTCTGCCTCATTATACTGAAACATACAGGCTTAAACTATACCTAGTTTCTTGTTTCCATAGTGATGCAGAACTTATGTATTGTTTTTTATCACTAAGTATTGCACAACAGTGATAAATAATGTACTGGCTTGGCAAAAAAAATGGTTGAAAAAATATGTCCACTAGTGAAATACAACATGGGACACTTGAATTTTTTTATTCAAATCTCAATACTTGATCCCTTTTTCATGTTTAGGTTTCAGGTTGTGTTTTCCTCTTCTTTTCTTTGGAAAATAGGCTAATATTCATTAGCTTTTTATATTCTAAAAGTCTTCTAAACTTTGGAATGAATTTGCATTATAGCATCAGGGTTGGTTCTGACATGGATTCCTTTCTTTGTAGAGAGCAGCTTTCATAAACCCAGTCTGTATTGGTTATCAAAGGGAAAGCAGAGATAATCAGCTCACATTGCTCACTATTGCCTGGTGTCACAAGAATACATAGGTTGACAGCTTTTTAGTTTATCTTGAAAGGGTAATTGTATCCAAAGTTTGGAATTAAAGCTTGTTAAATTCTTTCTGCATATATGGGACTTCTTTGCTGCTTCAGTCCCACAGATATGAATACCTTGTTTAGCTGTTCATTTTACCTGAAAATCACTGTATCAGTGTTGAAATTAAAGCTGAGTTGTAATAAAAATTAACAAAATGTATTTCGTGATTGTTTTGTTTGCTCTCTTGACAAATCAAAGAAGTTGATTTTCTATGGCTATGCCAGCCATTAGTGTATATTTCTTTAACTGCATTCAGAATTTTTGGCCTAAAAGTATACGCAATATAATTTTAAAACTTGCAATAAAAAGTGACCAATTGCAGCAAATTACCATAATCTATTCACTTTTATTGCCATATGAACTAAAGTATATGTAATCTATTAAATAATATAAGTCAAATAGAATTCCATAGTGTCATGAGTGACATAAAGCCCATGTTTTTTGATTCTAGGTACGTACGTTGTTCCATCTGGGCCATATGAGTCCTCAGATTCCATTCCTCCAACCTGCCAGCTCAATTCTGATGTCCCACAAGTTACACAAGTGCTGGATCTAGCTGCAATTCAAAAGCTAGAAATGAAATGTAGGGAAAATGCAGTGCAAGAAACAGGTATTCTGTTGTTTTAAAATACTGTGAATACAATCAATACAAATCGTATGTGTGCAAGCAATTGATTGTTTTGTAAATGTCCGTGTTAAGAGTTCCAGCATCTTAAAATGAAACATGACAGCTCCTGCACACCTGTAGTGCTACAAGCACATAGATACACGTCAGTTCTAGTGAGATCTGTGTGGAGCCTGAACAATTCTAATTCAAGCATGAGATTTGTAACAATATTTGAGATGTCATATGAATGTACATTGAAGCATTGTACACTGAAGTTGCTACATTTCTTTTTAAAGTATGTTCACATCAATGAAACTTTTCTGGCAATACAACCATACAGTGTCCTCAGCTTATACTCTGAAAAGGGAAATCTTGTCTCTTTGGTGTCCTGGAGTTATTTGAATGTTTCTGTAAGCTACAAAATAATAAACCATATAATTTAGACTTTGGCAGCATTACATAGAAGAGATTTATTAAAGAAGCTGGGCAGTCGTGTGCTACAATACAAGCTATTGACTTGGATAAAAGCTAAGAGAAAGCAGAGAGAGGATTAAATTTAAAATTATTGTTACACTTGAAGGCTAACAGCAGGAGACCTCAAAAGTTTTTGTTCTAGTCTATGTATTGCTTTATTATAGTTATGAATAATCTCAACAGAGAAGTGAATAACAGGGGAGCAAAATTCTGTTATTATACAGATACTGGTTTAATAAAGAGTGGGACTTCAGAGAGTTTTAAGCTTGTGAGATGGGCAATCCCATATTTACTTTTTCCTGAAAAACAGAGCAGGTAACGTGCAGGAAATATCACAGTTTTCAAAGCAAGGTTTTCAGTTTACAGGTTTTTTGTCTTGTGGCCACTGTGTTGAAAAATTCTGGTCTAGGGAGCAGTGTATGGGGTAAATGTGGAACATGACATCACATAAAATCTAGCTTTGCTAAATGCAAAGGATTGTGCATTAGGGAGGAATGATAACTACAGTTAAGCTTTAAAGGATCAAAATTAAATTACTCAAGGCAGGAAGGTTATCATCACCATAGATACAGCTCAGTAGAATTTTCAGATTTTAATATGTTTTCTAAAACTAAGTAGCAGGAAATTCAAATTCATAGGAAATGAAAAAGGTATCAAACCTTTAAATCATTTTTGCATTATTATCTGAAATACTTTGTACATTATCGGTTAAACCATCTCAGAAAATACCTTACAGACCAAGAAGTGATTCAGGGAGAAGCAGCATGAATGAAAATCTCTCACATAAGCTTTGCTGAAAACATTTAAAATTTACATAAGGGTATTTATAAAGTAACCAGTGATACAAAGGAAGTTCAATAAAAGCTGCTTTTCTTATCTCAAGGCACAAAAACAAGACATCATTTGATGGGATGATGCAGTTGAAAATTAAAAACTCATAAAAGAAAATGCCATGATACACAGAATATTATTAAAATACGGAATCTACTGCTAAAAGAAGCTGGTAAAGAAATTGGTATGATTCCAAAATCAGTTGGCAATTTATGTGGGTAACAGTAATGTTGTATTTAGCAGCAGTAAAAATGTGAAGAGAAAATTCAATTTTGTGCTTCCAAGTTTTTCCAGCCTTAATCTAAGAAGTGTGTTGAAGGCAGATGATTTCAAAATCCGTACTGAATTATCTTGTGCTATTTCTGAAGCATTGGGTTTGCCTTTTGAAACTGAATGTTTGAGACATTACTGGCCTGCTCTAGACTAGCATTTCCTGTGTTTTTATGTTTAAGTTGGCATGTCTGCTTGAATAAGATCTGTAAGCCAAGAATCAGTAGAAACTGAATTGTAGATACGAATGCCAAGATGTGAAATTGCTTAAATAGACTTGAGTCAGACAATTGAGAGCTTTTTAGTAAAGCTGCTATTTTGTTTTAAAACTGTATATTGCTTCCCACCTGCAGTAAAGTCAACAGCAGACTTTCACCAAGGTAAATATATTTATATTATATTGTCTTTATTGTCTTGATTCAAAATACTGATTATCTCTTTAAAGCCATTTTGTAAAAATATAGATCATCATTAAAGAACAGTAGTAGAGAGAAACATAGATTATTTATGTTCATTATTGGAAATCTGGAGTTGTAAAATTATTCATAAGCAGGAGTGGTCTTCATGAAATTATGTAAAGAATGAAATAAAATTTTTAGCTATTGACAAGTTTCTTTGTAGTTGAAGAAAATAAGGGGGTGTTTTAATCAGTTTCTTGAGTTTTGAAGACATCAGATACAATTCTAATGAGGAAATAAATCAATGTAGAAAAAAATTGTGATTTTTTCACTAATAAGTCACTAAATTTCATTGATTAGAATTGTAAACATATCAAAAATGTAATTTCCTTACGCCCAGGATATTACTGGGTCTGTAAATTCAGTTGCATATACACATAACTGATCTGTACTCTTTTTTTTAAAAAAAGGATATTCTGTAGATCCATTAGCAATAGTAAATATCCTGGAATATTTGCAAGCTCTTCTTAAAATTGAGAGTTATAATGGATTTTGAATCAGGTGCTCTGATTTCATGTTTGTTGTGGAGAATAGATAATTTCACTCTTCTTAAAATGTTGGTTTGATTGCTATTTTCATCTTAATCTGGAGAAGTACATAAACTTCTTATTGCTGGAACTTAGAAAAATGCACAGGTGAAATCTCTGTGTAGGCACCTTCTTTCCTCTACCCTTTTGTTACGTTGTTATTGGCTTCTGAACAAGACACAAAGCTGAAGCTTTGGTTTAACCCATGTAACAGTTGCAATATCTTCCTTAAACATTTCATTTTCACCTTCCTCTGTACCCCCTTTTATGATCCATTTGATCTTACTACAGCAGAGTGGTAGAACAGCTTCTGAGGAGGAAATAGGGCTGAAGTAGTTTCAAAGTGGGTCTGAGCAAGCAAATTAGATAAAGAACCCATTTCCAACACATCTTCATCAGTATAGGCAATGTTAGAAGTGGTGCTGTAGGTAAGGAAGATAGATTTTCATTCCACTGGCTTTAGAACTTTCTCAGCCTTGAGGATTCTCATCCTTAGAATTTGATTTCAGTGAATAGTAATTTCCACCATTTCTGTTAAAATGCTCTGAAGAAACAAGTGCAAAGTATTGACCAAAGGAATAAGGTTAGAGAGAATGGTAACTACTTGTTAAGACTACACCCATCTCATGAAGCTTTAAAGAAAAATAAACTTTGAGAAAAACCTTGATAATATCAAAAGTTTTTTAAAACTACTTTTTAAACTTATTTTCTTCATCTTTTACCAGAATATGAAAAGACCAACTCATAAAGATTCCATCATCCACACTAAGCTGCCTATGCTGATGCTCTTTCCAGTTGTTAGCTTTTGCTCTCCCTCAATATACCTCATTAGCAAAGGCAATCTTTGTCCTACAGCAGCTGAAATGAATAGTAGAGGTTTTGAATTTTTGCTTAGAGCAAGACCCTTCATATATTTACTTATTTAAATTACATTCAGCTTTTTTTTTTACAAGCAAGCACCATTTTTATAATATTAAAGGGAAAATAATACTTTTAGAGTATTACTGCCCTACAAGTAGTCAAGCCAGAGTTCTGTTGTAAAGTTGGATTATAAATATATCTTTGGAATAGCAGAGAAAACTCTCTAATCCAATTTCTTAGTGACTATATTAAAAAAAAAACAAACTTCTTGGCTAGATTGTCAAAATATGAGGGACTGTAAAATTTAAATGAGTACAATAGTCCAAATGATGCTTCTAAGCAGGAAAAAATGAATGTTCATTTCATCTGGACTACAAAGATATATAGCTCTTAGGAATATATGGTAAAATAATTAATGATAACATCCCTCAGCTGCATGAAGATGAAATGTCTTCAGTTAAAGGTTTAATCTTTTTTTTAATCCCACCTTATGAACATAGTATGTGTCCTTCCAGACATGTTTTTCAAATTTCAGAAGTTGGCCTACTTGAAAGCTTTGGTATTTTAGGTACATTTTAATTGGAAAATGTTCTTTTCATTCACTAAACCTTTTTATTTATTTGATAATCAAAAGCCCAAATTATTTTTAGTATCATCCACTTTTAATTACACGTAGTATTTCATTATGTCATCAACACACTGTTATGTGTAGATGTAGGTAATTAATTGCAGTCAATTAATGTGGTCATTAAGAGAGATTTTAATGCAAATCAGCTTTTTTAATTGGAGCTAACAACATCCCAAGGTAGCCAGCAAAAGGAAATTGATGTTAAACCAAGACAGGTCATCTGATCTGATGAAATGTCAGCTGCTAACAGCAACCAAATGTCACATCAGGATAAGGGGAGTCAGATAATGGCAGTAAGGAGTTGCTCCTGTGCTTATTAGTACAGCAAATGATGATACTGGTGGCTAATGCATGATCTGTTTTTAATTTCCTTGGTGACGCTGTAAATAAAGCTTATCTTGAAATAAGGCTATGAAAAATGCTCAGGGGAATTGGCAGAATGTTTTGTTTCTACTTTATTGGTTTATGAAGGTGTCAAATCTCTGAGGTGAGACAGCAATTTAACACAAGTTGTAGCAAGAAAATATCTTTGGACATTGTAAATATTAAATATAAATTAATGTGAAGATACCATTTTTATCAGTTCTGGAAAGGAAAATTCACTGACAATCTTCAAGAATTATAGAAGAGGAAAATAGATTGTACGTACAGCTCTGCAACCCTGATGTTAAAATTAATGTGTAACCATTTTACTATCCTTCCTTTTTAAATTTTTTTGAGAACATTCACCTGCATTCCATGTTTACTTTTTGTCTTGAAGACTGGTTGGCAATTTCTGTGCTTTAAAACACTTATAAAAATAAATATGCAGTTTGAGCAGTAAAAAAAAAGTAAATAATGAAAAGGGTAGAATATTTTAGCAGCAATAGAGTACATTTGCAATATTAGGGCTCAGGCCTGGTAATACTTTAGATTCAGTAATTTCAAAAAGCAAGCTACATATAAATAATTCTCTGAGCTGTGACTGATATCTTGACAGTCTTGCCTCCATTTTTTTGTGTTATTATTTATTTATTCTGTTATTTATTAATTAGAGTTCTTTTTTCTTCCTGTCAGAAGTTACATTTTCATTGAAGTTCTAAAGAAAACCTGCAAACCAATCTTTTTTGTTTATAAATAACCCACTTTTAAATAAATCTTTAAAGCAAGAAGATTAGAAATATGTCTCTATAATAGACCAAAAGTTTCTTGCTAATATGTTGACACACTTTTATAAAATGTGCATTTGCTATTCCTATATTTCTAGGGAGTGCAATTTAAAGGAACGTAATTTTTATATATGTTTAGTATTCATAGTTCTTTTCTTTTAGTTGATTCTAAAACAATACTACATTTTACTGTTTGTAAGTACTGAAATTTTTTTTAAACTATTATTTTTCTTAACTTAGGTATCTTGGTTAATAGAGGCCAAGGCAACATATGCAATGGTAAAACTCAAGATGTGTCACATATTGCATTTGGGTCAAAGATCCTTGGGCCACCTCCATCTTCAAACAGAAGAACCAATATAAAGATACCTGGAAAGGTAAGAAGGGATAAAGTCCAACACTGTTGGCACTTTTGCAAAGGAAGATATTGATAAGCAGAGGAGTTAAACTAAAGGTTTATTTCAGAGGCTGCCTTCAGAGAACTTTGGGAGGTTGTGGGAGGTTGTGGACCTCCAGTACCACAGATCCTGCAACATCCAGAGGAGGGCAGGGAAAATGCATAGGTGGCTCCAGCACAGGGCATGGGTTTGTTGAGCCCACGGGAGAGAAGGCTGAGGGGAAATCCAGTTGCTATTTTCAATTAATACAGGGCTGTAGAGAAGCCAGGCCCCTTCTAAGAGGTGCCCTGAAAGGCCAAGGGCAGCGGGCCCTAATTGCAGGGAGGCTCTGAGTAAATATAACAAAGAAGTGGTTCAGTACTGCAACAGAGTCACAAGAGACTGGAGAATTTCAAAACTTCTGAAGACATCAAAACTTGAATGAAATAGGCTGGTCTAATTTCAGCATCAGACATAAAGATGCCTCTTTCTGCTGAAATTACTCTGTTATTTTTCATTCTTATTTTTCTGAATTTTTTGTTCTAGACTACTGAAATTTCTCTGTGTGTGTGTGTGTGTTAATATTTTTCCTTATGATGAGAGCTGTAATGCAGAGCAGAAGTTACATTTCAGAATGCTCTGATCATCAGCCTTACAGTAGCTCATGTGATGCTGTTAATTACAATGCCAGGGAGAACACCTGGTCCCAGTCTGCCAGCAACAAATATGTAGGTTTTTGGAATCTGATCAAGACTACTGTTCTCAGTTTAACACCGAGAATAAAGGATCCAGCCAAAGGAAGTAGACCCTTGTGTAGGAAGTCACTTGAAAGTCAAGATGTAAAATGATACTTCTTTCTCCGAAGAAGAAAAGACTTCTGATGTCTAGAATAACTACAAGTTTTAGTCTGTTTATTCTGATAGTAAATTTTATATTTTTCCCTTTTCTTTGTGTTGTTCCATTCACTCAGGAAAAAAAACCTCTGCCTGCTACTTGACTGTAAAAATTGAAGATACCACCCTGAATAGAGCCTACCATGAAGTTGTCTAAAAAGATAGTGTTTAAAAAAAGATTTGGAAATATATATTTGAAAAAGAAGTGTAATTCATAATGTGTGTTTACCTTTGAATATTTTGAAAGCTGTTGTATTTTTGTCTTTCATCAAGAAATAATGTCTTTCAAGGTAACAAAGACCTTGGGTAGCAAAACGCCATGCCAGCTTCAAAATTCAGGAATGCTAACTGAATCCATACCAGATACTGGGAGATTGGAGCTATCACCCTGGCCATGCAAGGATACTTTAGGTCAAGGAGACAAAAAAAATATTCTCCAGACAACTGCAAATGAATATCAAAAGGGTAAGAGCGTAAAGCAAAGAATATGTAGAGTTCTCAAACTGCCAGACTTTTGCATGGTTGTGCCTTTTGAATTTAGGACTTTATTCTTTGTTTTTCTAATCCTTTACCTAATTAATTACTGAAGACATATTCATTAAATCATTAATTATTCTCCTGTATGAGGGTGAATAAATGCTCATTCTCTCTGCAGCTATTTGTATTGTGAGTGATTGAGCCAGGGATCATCACCTGCTGGCTGTAGCCACAGTTTATACACATGCTCCTCTTTCCTCATGCTGTGTAAATAACTGAGCTGATGCAGTGATTCTTGATCGTTTTGCAGACTTTTGCAAGCCTGTTTTTTATAATTACTATGGTTTGCTCTTCTTCCATACCTAGTGTTCAGTTTTTACTTCCTTGTGGCTGCCGTGTTCCTGCTGCCCTGCAAGATTCCCATGCTGTTTAGAGGATGTTTGCATCCCAGTACAGTGCCCCATATGCACAATGAGTCTTCACAGGCATTTCATTTCTGCATTGCATTTCAGACCCTGAAATTCAGAGTCAGAAAACATCTGTGAGTGGAGAAGCAGATTTTCAGCTCACCTCACCACAAGTACCATCACCAGACAAGAACAGTGATACAAGATTATCTCTAAAAAATGTATCCTCACCCATACAGGAGATAACCAGTGGTATGGTACTCATTTTATGTTATCTTACATTTCAGTTCTATGTGGTGTGAGGGACTATCTGTTGTAAATTTCAAAGGACCCAAATGCAGTTCACAGAAAAAATAAATGTCTATGTTGTGGGGGATTATGGAAATCAAGCACCCTGCAACAGAATTGCTTTTGAGCATTGATAAAGATTTGCAGGATTAAGCAGAGTACCAGAGCAGTGAATGAATATCAAAAGAAAAATTCCATGCTCTCATGATTAAAGGAAAAAAACTATTTATGATTTATTAAAAAATAATTTATTCTTTAAATCCCTAATAAATTTAACACTGAAGATTCCAAATATGAAATGTACAAGAAATTTTACTTGTCCCAGATAAGAGTTTAGAATATTAACTACAGTACCTATGTAATATTGGGGGGAGGGGAGAAAAGGAGGGGGGAAGGGTTGTTTTGTTTATAGGGTTCAGTGGTGATTTATTTCTATTCTTATTCACAGGAAGACACCCCAGCTTATGTTCTGTTTTTTTTCCCTTTCTCACCTGTCTGCCAAAAAGTGGGGATTTTTTTTGTCATACGGTATCAATCAGCTTCCTTTGCATGAGTCTGGGAATTGCATTATAGTGGCAAAAGTATCCCTTGTCTCTCTGAAAAAGTGGTGTTGCTTTTTATTAGAAGGCATAGCCACCAATTTGAAAAGTGGTTGGACTACTCAAATGTGCTAAAAATTGACCAATGAGATTTTCCTTCATATTGTGAGTGATTTCCATTGTGTTTATTCTTGGGGGATATTTAGAAGTGATTATGTACTACAGCAGTTTCAGTAATCCATAATTGCTATTATGGGTTCCATCATTTGACTGAAGGAGTTGCAAGATGTTCAGGCAAATAGAGAAATCTTCCCAAGAATTTTTTAATTCCTTCCTATTTACCCGAATTTTGAGAACTCTGGGGCAGGAATCATTGTCTTAACTTGTTTTTCATCTAGAACACCAGAGCCTCTATCTAGTGCTGGAATTTTAGAAAAATTAATCAACACTTGTTATTTTAGGTAAATATAAGTGATATGAAAAGACAGCCTTAGGGCAGTAGACTGATCTGTCTAAATGCCCTCTCATAAATTCAGGGTCAGAGAACTGAGGAAGAAAGCTATGTGCAAACTTTGCTCTTTTGCTCTTTGTGTTTGCAAGAATGAAAACTGTTTCTTTATAATCTTAATTGCATGTACAGGCAGATAAATGCATTATGTGAGTTTGTAGGGTACAATTCTACAAACTTTTTTCTGTGTATTTTCATTGCTTGTCACTGTGAGCTCAGTCTGCAGATTTCAGTTTCTTTTCAATACATGAAGTTATCTAATTGTATGTAGATGACTTAATGATTTCTTTATCCATTAGTATTGGATTTACTTTTTCTGAGGAGCTTCCTATAAGCAACTCCTTCATCAAGGAAAGTCCTCTTCTAGGCTTTGTTCTGGACTTCTTCTAAAGTGGGGTAAACTTGACCTGAGAGAAGAAATAAAATGAGTGAACACTGTTTATGCCAATCTTATTTACTCAATGCCGAAACCTCCATTAAAATGTTAGGCTGCAATTAGAAGCTTTAGCATAAGTCTGACTGTGTAGAAGAGCTAATTAGGTGTTAAGGTGATCATTCTTGCATTTATGTTGTTGACTGCAATGTTGTGATTACATAGTAGTTTGCATATTTTGCTAAGAATGTACTCCAAATTATTCATTACCATTGACATGGAAATTATGAGTTAAAAAGAAATTCTAGCATAGTTTTTGTTGGAGAAGTAATGGGATTTTGTTTGGTCCAAAACTCCCTGTATCTTTCACTTGTGGACTATTGAAAAAGTGCAGCACTGACTACAGGTTACAGAAGTTGCTGAACTCGGTAACCAGCATAAAATGTCATCTTCAAATCATACAGACTTTGCTGTCTTCCCCCTGGATATTTCATTAAGAATAAGTACTGTGCTATGCAAATGAGTTTTTGGGTTTGACTTTTCCTCACTCAAGTATATTTCTTCAGCAACTCTGGAAATAAATGTAGTTCTTTACAGGGAGGCTTAGGCTAAAAATGGAGAATATTCAGGCTAACATTATATAGATACTAATTAT
Source organism: Drymodes brunneopygia (assembly GCA_013400955.1). Lineage (NCBI taxonomy): Eukaryota > Metazoa > Chordata > Aves > Passeriformes > Petroicidae > Drymodes > Drymodes brunneopygia. The sequence goes on from VZTZ01032677.1 coordinate 2,445,035, forward strand.
TTTAAAGTAGTTCTTTATATTTCTGAACTCCTTTTGGTCTGGGCAAGACGTTACAATGGTGGCTAAAGTGAAAGAAATTTTTGGATGTCTGAGGCAAAGCCAGGAGTAGAAGTCAGGAGTTTAAGACTCTAATTGCCTTGTGTTTTCTAAACACTTGACAAAAACTGTTACTCTAGGATTTCTTTTCCATGTTTTGATACTTCATTCAAAATTGACTTAAAATCTTAAAAAGCAAGTGATTCATCATGTTGTTTCCTTCAGAATTCATTACAAAATTTTATCTGTAATACCCTCTACAAATTAAACAGCAACAACTGCATTGGAAGTTGTTCTAGAATGAGAATAGAACAGATGAGACTGCAATATAGTGGGTTGTTACTAAGTCAATAGACAAATCAAGCCACTCTTCTCTACTCTTTCTCTGTCCTTTGTGCATAAGAATTACTGAATTCTCTTGAAGTGGGTTGTACACTAAGTGTATAACCATACCCTAGAGGGCTCTTTACAGTGGTCTGAGCTGTTAGTACATATTTGTAAACCATGAAGGCAGCATGAGACATGTCAAATCTAATTTTATGATGGGGAAAAAACCTTCTGAATACTAAAGGAGTGAATGTTATGTATTTTGGTGCTAGTCAAGACACTTCCAGGGAAACCTAATAAAATGTGTCTAGATTAAACTGGAAGGGTCAGTGCCAGTCTGGAAAGAAGACTGCAAAGTGCTGAGGTAAGAAAAAATACAAAAAGTTTCTTAGCTAGGTAACTTCTGAAGATTTTTTTTGTTTTGAAAAACGCATCAAGTTAAAAACTAATGTCATTGCCTTAGGGAAAAGGGTAAACAGCATTTTAGACTTCGCAACCAAAATAGCTGGGAAAAAGGTTCTTTACATCCAGAAGAGTTGCCCAGTTGAAGTTTGGGGATAAGCAATATTTTTGTGGCATTTCTGCATAGCTCTTTCTGGAGTTGTGGACAAGACAGCATCTCCAGGGCCAAAGACTTTCAAAACAATCTCAGTCTTGGTGGGCCAGATTCCTACAGGATAAATAATTGAGTAATTGAAAATACTGATTTAGTGTGACAAAGTTTTTAAATCATGTTAGGTCACAGAATCAGTTGGGGAAAAAACATCCAAATACTGTGTTCAGCTTCACTTGAAAAGTTCATGAAAAGATCCCTCTTCTCATTTCATTTTTATAGGGGAAATAGTTGCTTAATAAAGGCAGTTTATATGGATAGTAAAGTATGGTGAAAGCATAAAGTCTGTGAAATGTTCTTGACTGTGTTTTCTCTTATGATTTCAGTTGTTTTATTCGTGTACCACCCTTCACATGTAATTTTAATTGCCTATGAAAAATATATTATCAGAGGACTGTGACACAATCTTGAATGAGAGTAGACTGGAGAATTCTGCTCCAATATCCTCCTTTAAAGAACCTGTAGTTATAGATCAGAACTAAAAGTCATTTGGCTTACTCAATGGAGGGTGTTTCCTGAAAGTTTTGAGTAGTCTCACTCATTTCTTGATGCTCTTTGAAAAACTAGTGCAAAATATTTATAAAATAAATTAAATCACTTGCATGTTCAGATTTCAAGGCTTAAAATAATTAAAAGCACAATCTAACTGCATTGTTTTAAACCAGAATGATTTTCTAATATAACTTGAAAACTTCTAATATACTTGAAAAGCCTTGGGGGTTCTTACTAAAGGTGGTCTTCACTTAGAGATTGAAAAATGATCTTTTCTCAAACAAGATGCAAGTCATGATCATACAGGATACATCGAGTCCCTACTTTTCACTGGTTCCTGGACATTAACTGGAGTTTGGTAGCTTTACAAGCTGTCTTCAGTAAACTGGAAAAATCACAGCAACCCAGTAAGAAGACAGCTGTTTCTCCTGGCATCTCGTTCTTCTTGCTTTTGCCTTCCTTTCTGGTGATTCAGACTTCCTCCCACCCACCCAGGCTGCTCAATGTGCCTGAAGTGGTAATTCTAACAAAACTAAAAGTAAAATATCACACGAGTAAAGCAAAAAATACCACACTAAACTTACTGTCTTCTGTGACAGCAAGCATTTTATTATTGCAGTGCTACTTTATTATTACATTTTTAGTATTTTTTATTGAGTTTTTTTAATATGGTTGATGGTAACTTTGTTTTATGGAGCTCGAAAGTTTCAATATCCAGTGAATAATCCACACCACACTACCTTTAATGAAGATAAGGGAGTATTGCATACTTGAGCAATTCTCCTTTTCTTAGATGCTATTTGAGATTGGTTGTAATCAATCAAATTGGCATTTTTTTCTATACCATCATTCCAAACAGTAAAATATAAGTTAACAATAAGAATATAAAAATGGTCTTTTCATGTGTATCTGGTGCACTCAATCTTTAAATCCATTTCTGTAGTTTATTGTTTGTTTTAAAATTGTCAGATTAGTTGTGGCTATATTCAGGGAAACCTGGTGAAACAGATATCTTTACACATTTTTCATGTCATACTTTTTTATCAGAACAGCAGTTTGAAATTGAGATTTAAACCATAAGATCTGAATGTAAAAGTGTGGAATTTCAGCAATAAAGAAACAGATTGTAGTATTATGAACTTTCCACCAATGTGTGATTATTTTTTAAATGTCAGATGCAGAAAATGCATATAGAAAAAGATCAATTGCCATATTTAATAAAATTATGCTTTCCTAGAATAAAATTCAGTTGTAGGTTTCAAATCTTGACAGCTAAATAGTTTCTGGTTTGCAAATGGCAGGCTTGCATGTCCTGTACCAAAGCCTGCATACTTTTTGAGCTCTGATTAGAAATGTTTTGATTAAACTTGCTGCACTTTGAAAGCAACCTGATCTTTTTCATTGCATCCTCATTACTCTTATTCTTTTTTGAGAGGCAAAATATTTCTGTATTAGAAAAACTGACTTTGCTGTACTACTTCCTGAGAAAATGAGAATGATCAGAGTAGCTCACAATTTATATATTTAACATTGAAATTGTATGTTTCAGATAAATGGGATTTTTCAAAGCAGGTCCTTGAGAGTATTATGTTGGATAGGAAGGAGCACCTCGGAGCTACTGAAAGTTCAGCCTGCTGTAATTTACCCTCAGCCCAGAATGCCTCTGTTGAACCTCACTGCAGGGAAACAGCTGATCATCACAGGAATAATGAAGAGGTTTTCTTATTTGTATCAAAACCTCGATCAGCTCCTTACGGAAAGTCTCCAACTATATCACCAGAAAGTTATGTTGTCCCATTGGATTTGGAGCCAGACAGTAACGGAGAACATGAGGAAACTGAAACTCAAGAGAACTGTGAAGGAACTGACAGCAGTGAGGAGGTAGGCCACTTTGTACATGTAACTCTTGATAAAAAGCAGTCCTCATCCGAAAATTCCTAGGATGAGATTCTGTCTTCAAGCCAGACAGAGAGGATAAATCATCTTTTCCCCATATACCAATGGGTAGATTTGTCTCTGTCAGGTTGCTGTGTCTAACTGGATGCAGAACTCAATGCAGGTGTACCCTGTGTAACAAGTTGACAAAAGAAACCTAACTCTGCCAGCCCATGCTAACAGAGAGATGCCAGAACTGTGCATCATTACTACAAAAAAGACTTTAGGAAAGCCTGCATCATAGATTTGAGTGAGATCCAAGTCCTTTATGGTTGCTCAAGAGTTCAGTAAATAAGACTTCATTGTGCCTTTTAAAACTATAAATGGAGACTGGTTTTGCTCACTGACATTGTTGAAAGTGAATTACAAAATTCCAGCTTTTGAATGTCACTTGATAGTTCTGCTGTATATCCTGTCTGAGCATCACCAACTTTAATTCTTTTGCAATACGGAAATCTTCCAGCAATGAAATTAATGAAGGAAAATAAACAATTTTTAGTATATCTATCTAGTATCATCTGATACTATATAGAATTTCACTGAATTGTCAATGCATGCAGTAATTTCACTATGTCATTACAGTAACTGCTAAAGTTCCTACCTTTATGGACATTCTAGTATATTTCAATTTTAACTATAAAACCTGATCCTTAGCATTTGAATCTGTAGCTCACAGCAGAGAAATAAAGTGTTACTGAGTTGTATAATAGCAGGATGGACCGGATTTAACTGTTTTACAAAATAACTGAGAGAATAAAACTATAAATTTCCAAAATGTGTACCATTAATGAAACTGAGGGATTATCTTTTTGAATGTACATTTCATGCTGTGTAATCCTGGACTCACTGAAGTCAGTAACAATCTTGGATCACTTTCATGTGCAGCAGGATTGCGCCTCAGCTGTGAGAGGCACCCTGCCTTACATCCTGTGTGGGAACATTTGGCAGAGGAGCAGCACCACGAGATGAAGATGAGGCCTCACTAATCCTTTCTTTCTTGAGAATAAGAACACTGAGGCAAACACTAGATGCACTCCTGCATTATTTTTCTTTCCATCTGTTCAGAACTGCTGATTGTTGTTGAGATGGGTGTGAGTGAACATCATACATTTGATTCATGGGATATTTTGCACTTTGTTAGAGGCATGGATATAAGGTTAATAAACTAACCTCTAAAATTCTTAAATTGTATTCAAATGGTAATGAATATGATATCCAGTATCATATGATTACCAGAGCAGAGCAAACTGATCTCAGCAGGAGTTATTTCTTCTACATTTAAGTTGAAGATGCCCTGTGAAAATATGGAATATTAATAATTCAATGGAAAGACATCATTGTCATGGACTCTTTACTTAATTTTGGTTTACAGTTGTAATAAAATCTGTTGAAATTATGACTTTCAGGTAAGACACAGGTTTGGGAGGTTATCAGCATTTAAAATTTGGCCTGACATTTTGAAGAGAGTAATCAGCTTCAGATGTAAGAATATTTTTATGGTACAGTCAGTATATTTGCCAGGAAAAGCAGCTATTTTTCAGATTCCTTGTAAATTTAGAAACAGGAAGCAGAGATGAAAGAGAGATTTTGAAGTGTTAAGGTTATGTAAAACTGAATTGCATGAGAGAGAACCAACCACTCTTGCTTTGTTTCCCAAATTTAGGATGACAACAGTGAACTCATCCAGGGTACTGAGAACATTGAGAACAGCCACAGTAGACAAGGAACACCTGATTCAGCAGTTTCTAAAGAGATCCCATTAAATAAGATGTCACAGAGAAATGAATACTGGGAGAATAAGGAACACAGCAAATACAACTTTGAAGAGACCGTCTTATCAAAACCACAGAGTTCCACCATGAGAAAAACAGAATCTATTAGCTTTCAGAGAAGTTTAAAGCCTATCATTTCTCTTTCTCCAATTCAAAGTAAATGCAAATCCTTTAGAATAATTAGAAATGTATCTGAAGAAAGTGTAAGATACGAAGGAGTTTCAGATCAATTAGAAAGATCTGTCAGTAAAACATCTCTCAAGAAAGTCTCAAATGGAAATTCATGTCTGACAGCACACGCTTGTGTAAGTGATTTTTACTTTGAAATTAAATTACTAGATTGTGTAGAGAAGCTATATTAGATATATGCATTTGCATGAAGTGATTAATAGTACATCTTTCATTCAGATATATTCTGGCTTCATCATAACAGCAGTTACTGTGCTCAGTCTGTTGAAAGTTGATTTTGTACGGGTTTGTAGCACACAAAATAATACTCCAAATATAACAGAAATCACAAAGGTTTCTAGATAAAAAGATGTGTCATTGAGCAACTCACATTTTGGAAATATGTGAGTTAGAAAATGGTTTGGGACTGAAAGGTTACAGAGGAAAATGGGCAGATTTTAAATTGCTGTATTAACGAATGAGCACAGAAGGAGTGTTAATGTGGGTACTTCATGGTCTCTCTGTGTCAGCCCTGAGCAATAATAAATTATGTGACTGAGAGCCAGCAGTGAGGCAGCTCCTGTCCAGCAGTCAGCCATGGATGGGTGGGGACAATAACAGGGCAAGGACAAGGAAAGCACCGGGGCTACCTCAGCAGCAGGGCCCTGTAGGCTTCCTCCCAGCAGTCCTTAGCTTGGCCATTTCTTCAGGAAAGGTGGTGTCTGTGGTAAACAACTGGTGGTGGAATTCTTTTCCACAGATTGGTGTGTTTTCTTTTTGCATCTGTATGGCCTTTGCCTTGTGACAGTGAATTTCAAACTTTAACTGCTATTGGTGGGAAAAATATGTATCTTCTTTTTTTTTTGTTTTGTTTAGAATGCATTGTCTCATTCCTAGTACTTTCTTATTCTTCTGTTTGTTATAAAAAACAACTGATAATCTTTTCTTTTTATTAATATTCTTACCTGTGCCACTTCCTACTTCATGGCTGTGTATCATATCACTTTGCAAGTGTCTCTTTTACAGGTCTACGAGTTTCATGGTATTTAGTCCCAAGATTGCTGTTTTGGGAAATTTTTTTAATAATTTTACCCAGAGATGTTGAATTGATCTACTGCATGATCATTATAGTAAGCATGGGATTTGTTTTCTAATATCTTGAATGTATCTTGAATTTCTTACCATATCATTGATCCCCAGGTATTGCACACCTCTGGGGACCAAAAGAATAGACACTTCTCTTTTTGGGGGGGCTCTGTGAAGTAGTTACACATTTTTTGGAACACTTTTTCTACTTTAATGTCTTGGACTATGATCTGTACCTCATTTACATTAAGGAAATGGATATCTGTAATCTTTATATCCTTGTAGTTTGTCTCATCTGCTGTAGGAGAAGGACAGTGCTGTCATTCTGCTGGGGGAATTTTGGTCTGTAGCATTTCTGTGACCTGTTGATATAGTTAATTTTCGTTACCTGATTTGACAGCCTCTGTGAAAGGGGAAGCAGAAGTGATGACTTCTGTGGGACATGGCTGCTGCTGCAGCTGCTGCTGCTGGGGCAGGGCCATCCCCCTGGAAGGTTCTAGGTGCCTGCCTGGGGCTGCTGTGGCTGCTGAGGATGGGCAGCCCTACAGTGAACTGTGGGTATGGAAGTCCAGGCACAGAGCTTCGAGGGACAATCCAAACTGGGCACCAGATTAAAGAATGGTGTCTAGCAAAGCATGTGTTCAGTTTTTCTGTGTGTCTGTGATGGGGAAATGCTCATCCTGCTCTGCCACTGATGCTTCAGTGCTTTTTGTGGAATGAGTCTCTTTTAGTACAGGTGCAGGGGCTGGGGTTTATGTGTTTCACAGTGCTGTGAGGTTGTCTCTCAGACTGGGGATTCTGGAAATCTCTTCCTGTATCCTACAAGTAGCTTATTGGATTGGTGAAGGCCCTGTGCTATTCCTGATAAAAACAGAACATCCTTTCCCATGGAGGTTGTTGAGACTGGTTTCCTTTGGGAAGGAAGTAGATTCGGGGAAGCAAGGGAAATGAAATACAAGTGCAAGTGAAAATCAGAAACAGTGCTAAGACTTTATGATCATGAGAAATATCAGTGGCTGGTGATTTTAAAGACTATGAAAAGCAAAAAAATTAAAAAGTGAAGAAAATCCCATGAAGAGCAGCATATGTTCAATGTACTTATGATCTGGAAAACACATTAGAATTGCCACTAGTGATGTAGAAAATGTGGAAGAAAGCAATGCATGGGTTCATTTCTATCTGGAAGGAAGATAATGTTTCTGTAATTTTCAGTGACAGGAAAAGCCTCAGTTGATACCAATAATCGGATTCTCTTTTTCTTAGACATGGTAATATGCAGTGAATGTGTATGATAAAATTTGTTTATATTTTGCATTCCATTTCCTTCCTATTATAGTTTATAGGAATTTAATTTTTCTGTTTTCCAGTAGCTACTTACGTCTTTGCAATTAAATGTATTCCTTGGTTCCTGATACTTTCAAGTTTTAGAAAATTGTTCCACTTAAAATTCAAGTATGTATATTACTTATCATAACTGTAACCTATTTGTCCGTAATAAATGAAATTAAACTTGTATTACTTTCCTGAAAGATATTATCAGTGTTTAATGCAATCATCAACTTTGTCCTGTAGAACAGAGCTAAATGTAGACTCTCTTGGTGGATTGCAATAGCTGATTACTAATTTAGACAATAAGGTTATTACCATACTGCATGTTAGGTGTAAATGTATTGCACATGTGATTTGTTGCTTGTAAGTATTTTCTTTCAAGAACCAATCCTATTATTAATGTATAGAAACTCATTAGCTACAGACTTTGTTTTATTGCTACAAAACAGAAGATTAAAATATCTGGCAGATCTAGGTCTTATACTTGATTCGATCAAGTCTTAAAATTTTACAGAAGCCCTTCCTTGGAGTTCTTTGACACTTGTTTTTGTGCTCATACAGAGGACTAGTAAAGAAAAAAATGTTTAACCAAGTCTTCTGCAATTGATTTGCCTGCTGCTTAATATGCTTTAAGGACCTGGTTTCTTGCAATGTTTTATTCATGTTTTAATAGAGTTCTCTATTATTAAGTTCAAATATTTTTAATTAAGAAAGAAGTGTAGCCCTCTGGGTAATATTGCAAGCATGTAGATAGCTGGTAATTAAAGTTTTCCACACGTATAGCTACATTCAAACAATTCTGAATAAATCATTTGAACCTAGAAGAATGGAAATGTCATTATATATGAAAAAAATCCTTTAAACAACAGGTTTTGTCAATCTGGCAAAAGTTTTAAGTGCTTAATAAAAATACTTTATTGTAAGGAAAGGATATGCAAATAGACAAGATAAGCTTTTAATTACTAAATGAAATATTAATTTTAGACAAATTTACAAGTATTGCAAAATTACTTCTTACATCAAAAGATTCTCCTAATTTACAAAGTTAACTTAATTTCAAATTCAATTTTCAAATTCTCTCTTTGAAAACCAACAAAGGCAATATAAAATTTTTGAAGAGGCTTTTTGTAGTAGTCATCTGAAGTTCAAGAATAAATAATCCAAACTATTTCTCCTTCATTAGTTTATTGTAGGGGATGTTTAACACAGAAAATGGTCATAGCATCTCTTCTCCTTCCTGAGTATGGTATTTTCAGAGTGGGACCATTACAGAAAAAGAAAACAAAATGACAATTTGAAATAAGCTGGGGAGGAGGTGGAGGAACAGCAGATGCTTAGAATTATTTCATAATAATTCCAAAAACCAATGCATCTTTCTTCATAGATGTAAAGGAAAAGACAAGCAGGGTTGGGCAATTTTTGTGCTGTTATTAAAAAGGGAATGAGAAAAAAAGTCCTTTCAATAGTTAGTGCTTTTATTTTGCAGAGCACCAGTTCATTCTGTCACTTTAATGACTGCATACCAATTATATGAGGGAAGAAAGATAAGCCAAAGCTTCTCTCATAATAATCAAATAACTGCAGAAGGGTTATATATAGGAAAATTAACAGGAAATCAGCATGTTCAGTAAGATCAATAAAAGTTACAGCAGCTGCAGATCTGGTAGAATACTGATACATCAGAGCAAAGCAGGCTCCCCAAGCGCAACAAAGCGAGCTTCGGGTGAGGTGAGCAAATGACTAATAGTCACTGAGCTAGTAACAGGCATTCAGAAAGGATCTAGAGAAAACATCTCATTTTATTTTAGGATTAAAAATGGTAGTAGTAATCACAATATTCAGGAATGAAGCTTGGCCCTCATTAGCCAGGGGTAAAAAAGGAATGGTAACTGTGCAAACTGCTTCTGTCGTCTTATGCATGGTATCTTCTGTCGTCTTCTTGTACCTTGTATCTCATATACATAGGAAGAAAGCAAAGGAGTTGTAGTCATAATTTCAGTATGAATTCTGGTGGTAAGGGGACTCTTGTACCCCTCAAAGACATGCTAAAACATTATACACTTCATTTCATAGCAGGAAAAGCTGTCAGTGTTCACATCACTAGTACTGTTGACTTGTGTATGTTCTTCAGGTCTTCAGTTACCTGGTGCCTTCTCACAGCAAAAGAGACTGAGAGATCCTCTCTTCTGCCAGGAATATGATACTCTCCTGGTCTAAAAGCTCCATTCTCTTCACTGGAATCAAAGCTCTGTTCCTCTTTGGGATACTGTTATATAGTGTGTCACTGCCCACTGGCCAGTATTCCAGTGATCTAAATCCATTCCAGTCCTGGTCACTGCCTGGATTCACTTTTCAAGCAGAAATACTTTGTACTTACGTTTAGAACCAAAACTAGATGCCTCAAATATTATACTTGTTCCTTTGTGAAAGAGCAATCTATGTGGACCCTTTAAAAAACGGAAAACTTTTTTTAAAGGAGTTCTTTAAAAGAAGATAGTGCCAACAGCAGGTTGGGTGAGTTTAAACTATCTTAAGGTTTTGAGTGAGGCTTAAGTACCAACTGCAATATGAGTAGTATGTGTTTGCAGCTTTTGACCTGTGGATCAAGTTTGATTTAACAATTAGGGTTACATTTACAATTCAACCAGTGGATTTGAAGAAAAGTGAAAAGACATTGAAGTTTACTTGAAAATTCATACACTAGCAAATTGCCAGAATAACCTTTGAAATTTAGTGTTGACATGGCTTTCCAGAGAAATTTTATGCTGTGCTTTACCAATAACTGAATGTTACGTTGATAGTGTTGATGATACTGTGATAACTGTGGGATTTGGTTTAATTCAAGATTTTCATTTAATAGGTGATGGATTTTTTAACTTCTTAAAGCCTGCTATTATCTTCTGTTTTAATTGCAGCGGAACAGCAACTTTACCAAACACCCTGGATCAAAGCTACAGTTCATTACAGTGTTTGTGGTGTTCTTCCTTTCTGTAATTGTCTGTAAATATGCTTGATCTGCATACCTGAACAGAAATCTGTTAAGTAATTTTTTCTAGTAAACGATTTGTTTCTCTTTCAGTATTGAAGCTTCTTGAAGATTCTCTGAGAGATTCTCCAAAGTCTCTCTGGGTTTCATTCATCTATTCTGTTCAGTGATCCTGTCTGTATTGTTGACTTTTCCATTTTATTTCACAGGAGTATGACAGGAAAAAGTACCAGTCAGATAGACTGAGTTCATCTGAACTACAGATGCTGGCCAGCATGAAGAGACAACAAAATGAAGAATTACGGGATGCTGGGATCTCCCATGGGCTGAGTGCCTCACAGATCGATTGCAATGTCAACGTAAGTATAGGCAGTGATGGTGATACAGCAATCTGGAACTCTTGTTTCTCACCAGTAAGTCTGAACCCACAGTATTTTCTCAGGGGTCTTGAATACTAAATTTTCTTTGAGTAGAGTTGAAATTACCAAAGGCTCTTAGAACTTATCAAGTAAAACATTTAACCAAGAAACACACACTTCCAGCATGTTCTCTAGTAGCACCATGGATAAAGAGCAAATCTATTATATATATTCCCTCCTAGAATCCTGAATAATCATGTAGGCTGTACAGTTTGTCACAATAGTGGCTGACAACCTGCAGGTGTGTGATATAGTACTTAAAAATAGTTCCAAAATGAATGAAACCCAGATATACCAGTCAGCAGCTGCATTACAGTGTGAGTAATGGAAAATAATTGCTTCTTACAATGATAAAGTCTCATTACTGAAAAGCTAAATGTTTAAAGAACTGAAGCAGGAGAAAGCAGCCAAAAGCTGCAGTAGTTCTGAGCACTTAGTATGTGATCATTATGTATTTTACACCTTGGATCATTATTTGTCCTGCTACAAAGTGATACAGAATCACACACAGCTGCTCTATGTGCCAGTACTGCTATAAGAAGCAGAGTATTTGTTGCAGTCCACCAAAAAGTATTGAATGTATGAAAGCACAGAATAACATTTCAGGAACTGTATAGCAGGAGCTGCTGTAAAACTAGATAACCTCATACTCCATTATGTATCACCAATATAGCTGTTATTTTATTACAGTTGAAGCAATAATAAACAATGAATGTGGCTTAAGTAAAGCACAACTCTGAGACAAATACAATGTTATAAGAGTAAACACAGCTGTGTTGCCCCAATATAAACTATTGCAGAGTAAATGCTCTAAAATATTAGGTACAAATTACCTTCAAGGTTCTACAGGGTCCAAATAGAGACCTGTCGCAGCAACTTTCGATAGCGAATGATCAACACAGTGCTGGAACTTTGGTGTACCCTGTTAAATGAAGGTTTCAAATGAGAAGAAATGTATTGATAAGTGGGTAATTGTACAAATAAGAACTTGATTTACACAGTAATATTTTGCAGGACATCAGAGAAACACTAGTTGGTATTAACTGTTTGGTATACATCTCCATTACACATTTTGTTAATTTAGTATTTCCAGTGTGTTTTCTCTGTACTCATTAAATAGGCTCAAACATGGTACAAATCTGCAAGACCAGACAAATGGAACTCAATTAGAGAATAGCAGTCTTATTAATTTTTTAGCAGTTTAATTATAAGGAAATTGATAAGAATATTTAGCCATGTCAGGTTTGGTTAATACAAATTACATGACTAAAACAAAACTAACTTGTAAAGTAAAATGTACTGCTGCAGTATTCAGTGAAGCACAGTGTGATTGCAAAGACTATTCTTTGATCTTACTGCCTTGATCAACTTCTGTAGCTTCAATCTAAAAAAACTGTTAAGATATAATAGGTTTTAAATACGAATTGCAATTTAATATAGTTTTTCATAACAGCCCTTTATGGCCATCTTTGTCTACATAATTTAAGTATAAAAGGCAAGATTTTGTCTTTGAGTTTTTCACATTTCATTCAGATGACTGAAGAGTTTGGTGTGCCTTACACATTCAGCCTTGTCAGGTTTCTCCTCTGCATTTTGGAAGGTGGACACTGAGGGTTTAAGGTTAAATGCCAAGAACCTCATTTCCAAGGAGGGATAACTTAAGAAAGAAACCTAATCTTTCTCAGATAAAGATGAATCACTTATTCCCTCACAGAAACGAAGAAATTCAGCTTTCCAGGTCTTCTCTACCCATTTACCTCAGCCTTTATGGACAGCAACTCTCTCAGTACAGTGTCAGTCCGTCCCCAGAATCTCCTGTTTCACTTCGTATTTTCCTTGCTGAGATATCAGCCAGAGCAGCAGCTATTCATAGGTGTGATGGAAGTTTTTTGAGTATGGATTTGTGTGTTTAACACTACTTGATGTAATTCTGTTCCAACATTTGGAAAATGCAGGGTTATCTGTGTGAGGGTGATAATTGACTTTGTAGACCTTTGGTATCCAAGAAGGCTGTTAACAACATTTGTTAATGGAGGTGATTACTTAATCACCCCACATTCTTTTAGCACAGAAGCTTTTAAAAGAGTAGTTGGGGGAATTTTTAGTATGCTGATGTTAAATGTCAGAATATTTTGATGTGCTTACAATGTTTCAGAAGACTTGAGAGCAGCAATGCTGTGCCAGTATTCAAATGGTTAGCTGAAATGAAGAAGTCTTCAGTCATGCATTCTCTTTCTGTAAGACCTAAAATAATGGAATTATAGAATAGTTTGGTTTGGAAGGGACCTTTAAAGGTCCTCTAATCCATCCCTGCTACCACTGGGCAAGGACACCTTCCACTGGACCCAATTGCTCAGGTCCCCATCCAACCTGGCCTTGAACATTTGTAGGAATGGGCAGTCACAGCTTCTCTGGGCAACCCATTCCAATACCTCACCACCCACATTGTAAAAAAAATCTTCCTAACATCTGGTCTAAATCTACTAAATCTTTTTAGTTTAAAACTGTTGCCCTTTGTCCTACCATGATAGGCCCTGCTAAAAACTCTGTCCCCATCTTTCTTGTGAAGCCTCCTTTAGGTACTGAATGGCTGCAGTAAGACTTTGAGAGCCCTCTCTTCTCCATGCTGAAAACCCCAGCTCTCTCAGCCTGTCTCCACAGGAGAGGTCTTCCAGTCCTCTGATTATGTTTGCAGCCCCACCCTGGACTCCAGTAGGTCCATGTCTTTCCTGTGCTGAGGACCCCAGAGCTGGACACAGTAGCCCAGATGGGATCTCTCAGGGGCAGAATTCCCTCCCTGAACCTGCTGCCAATGCTTCCTTTGGATGCAGCCCAGGATACACTGGCATTCTGGTCTGGCGGGTCATATCTAGCTCTTCATCCCCCAACACTCCCAGGTGCTTCTCCACAGGGCTGCTCTCAATCCCTTCATCCCCAGTACTAGTAAACCCATCATTTCTTCAGCTTCCAGTTTTTATAAAGAAGTGTGGCTTATATGTATGTCTATTCCTTATATATATTTATTGTGTAAAAAATATATGTGTAGAATAAAAGCAGATTTGTTTTTATGTCCCAGATCTTTAGTACCACCATCATTTAAGAGAATTTTCAAATGCTCAATCCTTCCAAAAGCAGATGTACAAACTGTAGAAAAGTTTATAGATATATATATACAGATGTAGATCTGTAGCCATCTTCCTGTTGCATAGGTAAATGATTTTAGCAGTGTAGTATATAGAAAAGAAATAGAAATAATCCTCATATTGGAATTTGAGAAATTAAGGACAGCTTGAAATTCTTGTCATGATTAAATTTTCATGCTTACATGTGTTTCCAGGTTGTATCTTTCTGATTCTTTAAATCACTAGTATCAATAGCTTTCTCTTATGTTTTTCAAAGATAAATAAGGAGTATTTTCTTACAAATTTTTCTTCATTTTATACATTTGTGTCCTTTAGGTGGAATCTATGGCAACAGCACCACCAGAAGGCAGCTTTTCGTGTATCTTTAATTTTGAAATACCTTTATGTTTTGCAAGGCAGGGCAGGGTATAATCATGTTAGATAGTGAATTTATGTATCAAAGTAGTATTTTATATATAAACCACATTCTAAGCGAGTTTAATTTTTTTCATCACTTAACCCTTTTTAGCCTGATTTCCAGAGTCATTGGAAAGTATAATGTTACTGACTTTAATGAATCTGAGAAACCCTTGTGAATGTAAAGGCACATAGATCAATCATATTATGAGCTGCAGGTAGAACAAATGTCCTTAACTACAAAACACATACACTAAAATTGTGGGTTTATATTCTATGATGGTTTATCAAGAACTGAATATATGCTGTCAGGAGAAAATGTTGAAATGTAAGTGGTTTACCTGCTGCTGTAAACTATGACAACCAAAAAGGAATAAAATCACTTTGAATACTATATACTACCCAGCATAGCTTTCAGTTATAAATATGAAAAACTTCTACTTTAAAATGGGTTTGCTTTGAAAGAGAATTGTAAACCGTTGTAAAATGTGTGTGGGGCACAGTTTCAATTCAATAATACATGTATGTAGAGCTAAATATTTTAAAATATTTTATATGACCATGTCTTACCTGAATGTTTTCTTAAATCTTAAGGCCTATGAAAATCCATGCTAGATTTGCAACACTATGAAAGACAAAGTTCTATGTATTGCAGAGTTTAATGTGAAGTTTATACCCACACATATATACATTATCCAAGAAAATTTGCGAAGCTTACAAAACATTTCTGCTTAAATGCCTTGCTTTATTCTAGAGATCCTATAAGACTTTCTTGCCCTGTCAGAGAATTGGCCCATTCAGCTTCTTGGATAGTTGTTCCCACACTTCAGACACCAATTCAGATACAACACAAACATTCTGGAGAAAGATCATCTGTAAGAGAATTCAGGATATCTTACTGCATATGGCCTCTGTTTCTCAGTCAGAAATGCAAAGGAGAAGGAAGATTCTCCTATTGCTCACTGACTGCCTGGAAGCTTGTAGTGGTATAACAGTGATATAATGCTGCATTAGCAGAATCTAAATTATGCCCACCACTAAAGGTGTCTTTCAAGTAAGGAGTACTCACAGAGAAGGAAGATTACTTGTTCCACAAGCAACTTCCTAAATATAAATTCTGTTACATAAGTCTTGGTCTGAAAAATATTTGAAAGAGTACTTCCAGGTTCATACCTAATGTGTGGAAGGTCTTCTGGCCTCCTTTGTGAGTTTTCAGAAAAGAAAGCCACTTAACACAAAAATGGTCTGGCAGAACTGAAGTCTGACAGGCAAGAGGAGTGTTATTTAAACGCAGAATTATGCCAACTGTGAGCTCAGTTTGACAACCCCTGGAGGGATCTGTTCACATCAAGTCAAATTGCAAAACTGAGGCAGAGTATTCTTTACTGTGAAATGAGACTAAAAATTATTTAGACAGATATTCTGGTTCATAGACTGACTAATTCACTCTCTGTCTTGTCCTCAATCTTCCACTTGCTATCATCTGGGAATTGCACCCTCCACCACCAGGCAGTGAGTCATGTTTGGTAGTAATTAGGGTGTCATTCATCCTGAACATATATCTTATAACATCCCTTTGCATTTTCTGAAACCATGAGAACATACTCATCTTTACATTGATTTTTGTTTTAAAAATTAATTTCATAACACTTTTTATTATTTTAGCATTTCATGTACTAAATTGTACAAGTATTGTTAATGTATGCTTACATTTTCACTTCTTCTGCATTTCCTTCAATGATTTGTTTAGAACTGCTTTTGAGGTGTGTGATAATGGCAGGGAGAGTCTCTTCTGGTAGAACTACATGTATTCTGGGAGAAAATGTATTTATGGATTTTAGATTTCTTGAATTTATACATCAGTTTATGAATATTGATCTTTCTTGCAAATAACTCTTTTTAATGCCATAAACTAAATGTAGTTTGAAACTTTTGGGGCATGTACTTAGCATGGGTAGGTAGGACTTGGCTGGAAAATTATCATATTTTGTATGAATATTCATACAATCCACTGTTAGCTATTCATGAAGAGCTTAATCCAGACTTCAAAGCTGCAGTGCCATGGAGAATCATATGTGCTTCAGTAACCTTCATTTGGGACTGCTAAAATTACTGTTATTGGTGCTTCTAACCTGGTCTGCCGGCCCTCTCACCTTTCCCTTGGTGTTTTCAACTCTGAAAAATGGTTCATTCTGCACAGATCCTACCAAGAGCTCCTTCCTCATGCTCAGTACACACGTTCAATCCAGACTCTTCTGTCAGACAAGACTTTACCACCCTCCGTCTCTGAAGTTTCCTGACTGTCCCAACACTCTGACAGGCAGCAGAGAAATGACTGTGTGTTCAACTCCTTAATTCATATGTATTTCCACTCAGACAAGAATCATCTTTAAAGTTGTACTTTTGTGCAGTTAGAACCAGAATATCCATTTTTAATTCCACAGATATGAGAAAAGACTGTAAAATTCCAATATCAGAAGCTGCAAATGGATATGCTCACACCAGATCTCTGACATACTTCTGAACAATCTATTATTTTTGTTTTCCACAGCCTGTCAGTCAGGAGCATCACTACCAGAAAGAAATGAGCCCACTTTTTCATTCCGACCTACGGTAAGATTCCATTTATAGCCAGGGCAGTAAGGATTCAGTTAGAGTGTTCTGAATATTAAATGTGACACTCTTTGATTTAATCTTCAATCTCTTTTCAATTGCAACCTCCTCTCAGAGGGCTTTATTGCTCATTTTAGTCATTGTCTACAGTATGTCTGAGCTGCCCGGGAACACAGAACTGAATTCTGCATGTTTTGGATGTACCACTGTGTATTTAAAGTATCTGACACAGGCCCTGCTCCTACATCTGCTTTGATGTGTGATTCAGCAAATCGTCCTCATCTCACATACATACACTCTCATCTATTTCTTTCTCCCTCTCTCCCTCTCTGCTTTGAAGGCTTAGAACTAGAATTCTGTATGTGACTGTAGGTGTCAGGGAATCAATTTGTTCCAAAAGATTTTAATGTTACTTATTAAGAAAGGGTTTTTTTTCAATAGATAGCCCAGTTAGGAGAGGGGCTTACAACACTCTGGGATAGAGCAAAGGGATCCTGTCTACAGCGTATTTTTTCTGTCAGGTTTTTAACTTGATCTGTTTTGTTTGGAATCAGCAACAAAATCCTATGACTTTAATGTAAGGTGAGATGACAAGGGGAGAAGGTGGCTCAGGAAAATTAATCACATTGAGACTGTTGAGACAATCAAGATTAATTGTCCAGTTTCAGACCTGCTTTGTATCTGTGAAACCCTAACATCACTTTGTCAATTTTTTAACTGCCTGAACAAGAGGTGTACTAATTTTTAAAAGCAGTCCTATTTCACTTTCACTTGATGTCATTAATGTGGATTTTGCTTGTCCAGGTTTTAACTGGATGATGTATGTGTGTTGGGGGGCACGGGTAGGAGGAGAGGACATTTCAGATACAACTTCTTTGTATTTTACCAACAGTCTGGAATGTTTTATGAGAGCTCACTGTCAGCCAGTTGTGCAGGAAAATATGTGTTTCTCCTCACACAGATGTTTTCAGCCACTTGTCTCATTTGCCATCCATATTTTTATTGATTCAAAATCTTCTGATTAGATTTTTATGAAGTGAACAAAATGAAACTGTGCAAGTTCACCCAGATGCATCAGTTATTGCAACACAGAGCCATATATTTCCAATATGTGACTGGAGTTAAAGAGTAATCCTGGATTCCTGTTTCCTTTCACATGTGAATCAAGGTACTTATGTTTGTCTAGAAGAACTCTCTGTCTTGGGGAATGGTTGTCCAAGGAACCATCTCCTTATGAGTTGTTGAATGGATGAAGCAGACAGAGATAATTGACTATAATCCATAGAATACAACAGGAGGTACCTTGAGACAGAACTTTGGACTCTTTATTCCAAAATTGATTTTATAGTCCTGATGACATTAGAATTGCCTGTATTTTAGTGCAAGCTACATTGTTTGTCTTCTTTTTGCCCATACACTGGTTAAGTCAGGTTTTATTAAGTTATTTTTATGCATGTGCTAAAGCAATTTGGTACTTGGTACATTTTATATACTGAAAAAACAAATAAACACCATTATGTGTAAAAATAAAGTGTTTTATCATATCAAGTTAATATGATCAACAATGAAATCTTGTATTTCCATATAATAAAATTTAAAACAAAATAGTATAATTTATGACTTAGTTCTTATGCTATTTTAATCCAGTACACACAGTAGACTTAAATTTCCCTAGAAATCATTTTCGAGAAATGCAGGTGGTATTCGTAAAATACCTGACTTGCAAGTGACTCGTAAATTCAGTAGCCCTTGTGAACTGCCAGAAAAGTATTATTGGGCTGTAAATACAGAAGATGACAAAATTATGAGGTCAGTTTGCATCATGATATAAAAACTGGAGATGATGTGACTTGAATACCATTATTCACATCGTTACTTTTCATTTATAACAGAAAACATTTTTTAACATTTAAAACAAAAGGTAACATTTTTCACAGAGGATGTGCACCTAAATAAGGGGGAAATAAAATTAATTTAATTCTATAGATAGTTCCTAAACTGTTTTTAAAGGCAAATCCTGTATAAGCAACTAGAAAATCTCTAAAACTTTGTAAGCCTACTATAGCTGTGTAGGGAACACATAGAATATTTGTAAAATTGATACAGCCCCTTTAGGTGTGCGGGTGTAAATGCTATGGTATGAAGACAGCTACGTGGTACATTTACTGAATGGACAAATAGTTTGTTGTAAAGAGGGGTGAAGAAGAGGTCTTGAGTAATTTTAAAAAGTGTAGTAGTGATATTTTCTGGGAAATGAAAAGAGACCAACATGGAAGCTATTGTCCAGTAAATGTAGGTTCTGTCCATAACAAGATATAAGGAAAGAAAGCCTGTGAAGGTAATGGAAATTCAGTCAATAAAAAGACTCAGCTCAACTCACTGTCCATTGATTCCACTGGGTAAAGGTCCTAAGTCTGCCAAGAACATTGCTCCTGCCATACCAATCACCCCAGCTGGTGCTGCTCTGCAAGGCACAGAACCAGTTAATGAGAGGAGACAGCTGAGTGCAGAGGCTGCAGAGGCAGAAGGGAGGTGATGTGTGGAGTTCTGGCCCTGGCCATGCAATTCCCACAACTGATGTGGTCCTGGCAGAAGCAAGGAATTGCTTTCTTCTCTGCAAACAGGGAGCTGTAACTATCTGTGCTGCTTCTTCCTCCAGTGCAAGAACTAGAATTTGCTGCGTAACCAGCATCTGCTTAATACGATTTTGTCCTCCAAACTATTTGTGTGTCATGGAAGGTTTGGAAGTTTCACTAAAGGAAATCCTGGAAGATAGTAAGAGTTCTAGAATTTCAGCCATACTGAACTGTGAAATGCAGAACTGCTCTCTGAAAAAGATCACTTGAACCTAACTTATTAATAGACTTTTATAAACTTCTACAGATGCTCTCCAGAAAATTTATTTCTGATGAAAGCTGATTTTTCTGCCTTAGAAAAAGGTTTCAACTTATTAGAAAAACCCTATCTTTATAAACTTTGCCTCACTAGATCCTGTCTTGGCATCCTACTGAACTCTTTCCAAATGATCAAATAAAATTTTGTTCAAACAGTTGTTCCCCAGAAACTGCACTAAAGTAGAGCACAAATATTTCAGCATTTCAGTGAGTATCCTTTCACAAGGATAATAATAATAAATTATTTCATGCCAAATGTGCATGGCCAAATTTTCAATTAGGTTTTACCCAGATGTTTCTTTTGCAGTTTCTTTTATCTAAAATCAGCTGATAAGGCCCGCAGCCTCTGATTAAAAGCCACTGACTTCCTTTCATGTGGGCTTGGTATGAGCTGACTAAAGCAGGCTGTCTTGTCATTGTAACCCACATTTGTTAAGTTAGACTGATTGGGATGCCATCGTTATTCTTTCCTCTGCAAACAAAAAAACCCAAAAAACTAAACAGCACAATCAACCCAAAGAAAAGTAAATAACATTTTCATCCCTTTTATGGTAAACATTATAGATTTGAGATTTGTCACTACAAAATGTTTCATTGCTATGCAGAGTGGCATGTTTGAGGAGGACAATAATTTTTAAAAAGAAGTTGTTGCTTTTACCTTAAGGAAGAAGACAGAACCCAAATCCTCAGTTGATACTTTATCCAACAGTGCGATTTTCTTATTTTGGTAATGATACACATGCACAACACTTCATGTAATGAATCATGAAATGCATAAACATGTACTTTTAACTAAAAGTATTTTTAAATTATATTCAAATTTGGTGACTGGTAAAATTTAGGTATCTTAGTTATAAATATAAATTATATGTAAATATAATGAACACCTCTTTCTGTGCATTGTGACCACTCTATTGATTTGAGGGAATAAATTATTTATTTCTCTTTCTTTGAAATTTTCTTCTAGAGAAGTCTTTTTTTAGAACCTATTGTTACCATATATATTGCCATTATCATGGTACCTGAAATTTGCATAATTTGCATAATATCAGTGATTCCAGCATAAAAACCCATTAGCTGTAAACTTTCAAATATTAAAAGTATCTTCAGCTTTGAGACTACCATTCAAGTACTCTCATCCATCTCAGATGAAAACTAAACATTCCAATAGCTGGTGCATGTGTTATTATACTATTGAGAGATTCTGTGAAATTAAACTCACCCACAAAATGGTGCATTAAAAGAGGGATTGTAGCTGTAATATTTATTTGCACGACACCAGAACTTTTCCCTCATGCAAGGTGTGAAATGCAGGCACAAGAGGCCTTTGTATTTCCATACAAAGGTTTGAATAGCAGAATAACTTAGTTAGGAAGCACATCTAAAGACTGAGTTTTTCAAAGAAGCATATTTATTCTTATGATTCATTATAAGATCAAGGTCATACAATCCCCTTACTTCTGCAAAACAGACAATATTACATTATGAAGTAGTATAAAATTACACAACAGTTGTCAAAGCAAGTGAACAAGAACGATGTATCACAAAATGTACTTTGGTTTTTATTTTACTTGTTCAGTTACTTTCACACAAAATAGAGTAATTTGCAGTAGATCTCCCAGTCGTTAATCTGAATTAGTGAATTTCTGCTGCATTTGTCAGGCAATAATGTGCATGAAAAAGAACATGACAAAAGAAGCAAATGGCACAGGAACCATCTAATTGAACACGTTACATTTTTTAATCATGATGCTAAAAAGCTTAGCTGCAGAAAGGTTATGGAGAGCCAAGTGGCTAACATGTTAAAGCTTGTTAAAATCATCCAAACGTGGCTTTCCCTTGTATGGGAATCTAAGAACATGGAAACATGGCAGCATATGCACTAAGGATTTAAATATAAAACATGACAAATAGTTTCAAACATGTTGTTACATCCATGTCAATGTAAGGTAGTCTGTCTCTTTTTTTTTCTTTTCTTTTTTCTTTTTTTTTTAAGCTTTGGGACTTACTGAGAATGATTTTATTGGTCACACACTTTTTCTGGGTATTCCTGAGCCACTCAAACAAAGGCCGTGTTTATATGTAAAGATGGAGAATAGGCAGTAAAAGATTTTACCTCTCAGATATGTCAGATTGAAAGGGCAAGATCCCTGTTTCCAGACTGTTACAATCTCTCTTTCCATACCCAGCTGAACTGTTGCTATGGCCCTTTACCTGTGTGGCTTTTCCCAGGGCATCTCCAGTGTTTATGGATGACAGGTTGCTTTGGTCCAGCCACAGGTCAGCACCCAAGGTCTTGGTCTATCTTCTGAAAATTCTGAGAGCCTTGGGAACCGCACAGAACAGTCAGATGGTGTTGATGGCAGATTCTGGAAAAAGAAATTACTTTAATTACTTTCAATTGCAACAACTTCTTAGTCACTAGACTCAGGTGCTTCCTGAACTAGTAAAAGAGTAAAATATAATTTTTTTAATTATTTAATTGTTAAAAATGTTAAAAAGTAAGTACATCCTACCTAACAGATACTTCCTTAAATGTGCAAATCCATTTGATTCACTGATCAATGAGTATCTAATGTAGTTACTAGAATTTACTTGCTTAGATTAGATTAACACAAAGGAATTTTGACACACCTTTGCAAATTCATTGCTTCCAATTTATACAGCTGATCTTCTGATAAATGAATCGCAACTAGAAAGGGAGAAAGAGCAAGTACTTTACTTAGATGTTAAAACACTGGTTCTCTCTACTAGTGGCATTTATGTTGGTAGTGAATACCAAAACTATAATCTAGCCACCAAGCTAACATGGTGATGATCTGAAGGTTCAGTCTTTAAGTAAAACTAAATGCTTCTTCCGTTTAACAGAAGCTATGGTAGAAATTTCATGTATTTAACTATAAAACATCAACCAAATAGCAAAATATATTAATTACTAAGCTGTTAAACCTCCAAATTCAGGTCATTCATATTTTTAGATGTAGATGACTGTGTATGGTTTTAATAACCTGAACAAAGTTCTCATTTCAACCTTGATAATGAAAGAAAAACTGGAAAGCATTGACAGGTCAGATTTGCAGCAAATACCAGTCTGCATGATTTTGGTGTACATACCTGTAGTAGCACCTAACCTTATCTAAATATCTTCTTTATTAAGTAGAATTCACATCTCCTTTGTTATCCCTGAATCCAATCTAGCATCCCTAAGATAGTTCATTTACAGATTTAAGACTTTAAGAGCAGATTCAAGTGTTCCCTGCACAGTTGCACTTGTCCTTTTTATGATCTCATGTTACTAACTCACAGACAATTAAATTATTTAGCTTTTAAGGAGGTCCCAGCTTCCATTAGAAGTGCAGTGTTTGGCAAAATGGACTTGCTGAAGTGGCTTGGAGGAAGGGAAAAGGCATTTTCTGAATATGCTTGTGATTTCCTCAATCTTAGTGCTAGGAAAAAAAGCAAGTTCCAGTAAGGCATACAGTAAATGAAGATATTATGTATTAGGGATGGAATGAATCTGTCACTTTGACGGATTGTGAGGCAAAGAACAGATTAACAGATTACTCATAGTCAGAATGCAGCTCACTGTGAAAAATGTGCAGGAAATGATAAGTGTTGCTTTGTGCTGATTTAATGATATCTTGAAACTACAGTAGCACTCCAGGAAAATAACACAATTTTAGCTCATGGCTTGCTTTTTTTTTTAAATTATCAATGTATTGCCAGATTGCCCTTGAATACTTTTCAAAATAGAACTTTCAATTCATACAAAGTCATAGGAAGATATATATTTATGTTATTTTTCAAGATTTTTGTTAAAATATGAATTCAAAAATCCTTGATTTTTATGTATAAGTATACTCTGTATTCTTTTGGTAGTATATCTACTGCTTCTGTGAACTCACTCAGTTTTTCATTTTAAAAATGCTAGTCTCTCCACCTGGAAGCAGTAGCAGTAAACAGTTATTGATGGATAAATTAATACTGAATTTGACTTAGTTTATGGAATTTTTATGTAAAAACTTACAAATTTTGAAGAACTTGAATTGTTTAAAGCATTTTAGATACAATAACGGACAACTTAAAAATCAGGTGATTTCATAATTATTACAGTCATATGTAGTGGCAGGAACCTGAAATTAATTGCAACATATTTTCAAATAATAATTGCATTTTGTACATATGTGAAACGAATCTCTTTATTAATAGCCTACAAAAGTCCTTGCTTCACTACTGAAGCTATTACTTAAGACTTTATTTCTATGGAGGTAATTCTATTAAAAAATAAACCCAAACCTCCCATTATGCATACAGGATTAACATATGACAAAGCAGTAACAAAAAAGGTGTGTGGAGGTAATCTGGCTTAAGTTAATGAAGTTACACATGTGCCTGAAGCTGACCAGATACGGAAATAATTGGAAACTCACACCTTGTAGTCTAGAGGAGCCTAACCAGCAACTCATGCTCCAAAAATAGTTGTATCAGGAATAGATGAGGGGTCTTACAAAACCAGGTGACTTTTCATTAATTTATCTGAGAACTGAGATAGTCTCTACTAAACTTTCTTAAATAGATATAATTAAAAACAGGAGAAAATTAAGTCTCTATCTTATCAGAACTGAACCATACTTAAGGTGTGGGCTGGCACTCTGCATTCAGTGCATCATGGTAAGATATTACTTAAGCACTTGGAGCATTTGCAGCAGGATTTGCTTCATGTGGTATTAAATATTGCTAATACAGCAGAAGTATGCACTGAGATTTAAGTTGATAGCTGCACAAGCTGTCAGGAATTGGCCCTTTTTTTGTTAAGATATTTTTACACTTGAGTCATACATTGACATTTTCTGGCCCTCCACAGTTAGTCAAATAATCCACTGTAAAAACACAGTTCAGCAAATGTGCTCCTCTTACTTCACCCAGGCACAAGTCCATTCTCCTCTTGAGTTCATAAAAATTCCCTAAGTAGATGCAGTTAAATGCAATCTTTTGTGTTTTTAGTGATTGTACCCTTCAGGTGCTGAATAGACTGTCAATCTGATGTGTTCATAATGATACAAAACTAATGCTGGTTTTTCATTCCCTGATTTGATATAATGGAGCCCTTGCCTTGCACTTTTGCAGTATGCTACAAAGCTGAACAGATAGTCCTTTCAATTTTGGTATAGATTGTTGGCCAAAACCATACTAAAACTTTGAAGCATTTCCATTTTTTAATAAAGTGGATTAAATGATCCCATTGATTTAAGTAATACAAATTAAATGTGATCCAAAAGAAATGCAATAAAGTATGCTATCTCAAGTCAGTGCAATATTAAAAATCTTTATACTAAGTGTTTTGACATTTTCTCTGTCTCCCAGTCTGCAAAAGTGTCTGTGAAAAAATCAAAGTAGCAAAGGTGATCATTAAGGTTTCAGTGAAAGACTTCTGAGTCTAAGGATTTCTGTTGATAGTAATAATTTTAATACATTGTTATTAATAAGTGCTACTTAATAAAGCATCACGAATTTTCTCAACAGACTTTGCTGATGGAGGCCTTTTTTCTGCAAAATTTAACATACTGTCATAAAACTGAAAATTATGTTCATAAGTCCAAAAGAATCTTTTGCTTTCCATCACAGTTCAGCTGTCATGTGATATTTCACTATATGACCACTATTATCTGAAAGTATTTTCAAATAATTTTTAAGTAATATTTTCAAGAAAAATAAGATTATATAACATTTGCATTGTATTTTGGTATGGAGAATAGCTTTCAGAATAATTAAGAATTTTGGTGCAAGCACTAAGGGTACATGATCTTGTTGAGTGTGTGTGGAACCTATTCTGAACCTTCCTACAATGCAGCTCACAATGTCAAAAGACAATATTTGGCATTCCACACTGTTATCAGGAGGCTCTAGATTATTGCACATTGATTGTATTGATTACAGCTGGAGGCATTGATAGCATAAATGGAGTGTTTTTAATTAGTCAGAATGTGTGATTAGCTTTTCTGTTTTAATGAGATAAACTAGCTTCTTTAATAAGTTCTCAAAAAATATATATTCTTTATTCACTCAGAATAAAGCCATAATAAACAGGAACACAGGCCACAGTCTGTGTTTCTCAGGATATTCCAGTTGCCTCCATGTGAGTCCTTGACCTTTGTCAAGGTCTAACACATTTTTCAGGATGCTTTTTTAAAATTCACTGAAACCTTCTGTCCCACACATACACACACACACACACATAAGCTGTAGTTGCTTCCTAAAAGCAACTGCAGGTTTTACTGTGGGAAGTTTGTTGTGACTGCTCAGCTGCAGCTTCTGTCAGAATTCCCACCGTAAACCCACTCCTCAGAAGTTTATCCATCAGCTGCCAGCACTTACTCTCTACTGTCATTTGACCAGGAAGATTTCTGCACTCATGAGATTTTTTTAAAATTTCTCTTCAAGATTTTAGGAGGTTAATTTAGACTTTGCTAACTAACTTACAGAAGTAGTAAACCAGTTTTTAATATATATTGTGTAAAATGTTTTATCTTTGAACTTAATACTAAGTCAACAATGAAACCCTAATACTGTAATATTTTGATTACTTGGGAGGAGGTTAAATAGCAAAACTATTTGTTTTTCTTGGACATTGAGAGAAAAAAACATGAACTGAATCAAGACTGTCTTAATAGGAAATATTAAACTTTCCAACACATCTCTATTGCTTCTGTCGTTGATAAAAACTTCTTAGCCTCCTTCTAGAACCATCAAAATCATTAGATCTTACATTTGCACCTCCTAGAAAAAATAATTATTCATCTACTGAGTCAGATACATCAAAAGAAATATGAATTTGAAACTGAACAACACCGTTATATAATATTTGATTCCAATAAATGTAGGACAAAATCAAAGATAAAATCACCCAGCTACTCAAGAAATCATCCCATCTCTTATTTCTCAGACTTAATATTTCATGCAGATCTTCCAGATATGAGACTTCAAACTAAAATTCATAAGTTTCCTGAGTAATAAAAACTATTAATATAGCACAAACACTGGTTTAACAACATATTATTCCCTTATTCCCTCTGTTTTCTAAATTAATTGCCTCTTTCTTTTCCATTGGAGGTAATTACCTTACTGTCTTTCTTTCCTTCTTGTTAACATCCTCTCTGCTTTGCAGGTAGCATTTTTTTTAGGAATTGCCTGATAGATGTTTTACATGCAAAACATGAATCTTTAAATGCTTCTGGTTTGTGCCAGACCGGTAGAGCTGCATATGTACTCTAAAGCTTTTACATTTTGTAACTGTGTTTGCTGGTCTGACTAAGATAATTCTCTTCAGAAGTGAGCACTGTCTTCCTCACTCCTTGCACTTTTGCTTCAGCAGTTATCCCAGAAGAAATATTCTAGCTCTCCTCTGGTTCTCAAACATTGCTGCCTTTTGCAAAAGCTGTAGTGAATGTGGAGGGAGAGGTGGCTTGGGACCAGAAGTGTTAATCAGCACTCACAGTGCTTCCTTACCTTCCCTAAATTTGATGCAGTTTCTCTGAGAGATCACCTTTGCCTTTGCTGACTGTGTTTCAGTGCAATTGTAGAGAATCAGGTTTGTGCTGCTGCTCTGTGCTGTCATCCCACACCCTGTGAGGGTGGTCAGATCCTCGTGTTTATGGTGGCTGATTTTGAGGCAGATCAAACCCCACGTGCAAGGAACATGAATGCAAAATATGTTCTACTATTGCTACTGGGTATCAGCCTGCATTTAACTTTTATTCATGAAAACTGCTGAAGCTTTGGTGTACAAAGAGCCTTTGGCTGCATTCAGGGAATGCAGATATAGTGACAAAGACAGCTAATAATGAGAAGTCCAGGCAAGAACATGGCTGTGTGGTTTGGTTGTACCAACTCCCACTGGCCTCAGCTGAACAGCAGGAGAGAAGGATTGGCTGTGAAGTTGGCCACATAATGTGAAAATAATATGAAGCTGTAAGAAAATTTTAAAGTATGTTTTTTACATTTTGACATGATGGAAAATTCAGTATCTCTTCCTTTAAATCTGCCATACTGCTTGCTGGATTTCTACACCAACAGTTCTGTTTCCTGAGGCGGAAAATTAGGTTTTTCCATTTTGACTGCAAACAGATAGGTGGTTGTCCCCAGATTCAACCCAGATTATGCACACATGCCAACAGGAGATGATGCAGAATCAATAACAAGTCCAGAAGTAGCAGAAAAGCTAACAAAAAAAAAAAAAAAAAAAAAAAAAAAAAAAAAAAAAAAAAAAAAAAAAAAAAAAAAAAAAAAAAAAAAAAAGCAGTCGGCATATTTTAGCAATTGTACCAGATGACTGAGCCTTGCCAGATTTCTCTGACAGAAGCAACTTGTACATGAGATGATGAAGGCTTTTCAGAAAATGGAAGTGTATTACCTGTTTCCTTGATGTTGGACAATCAAGTTGAGGCAATTACAGTCTGGAATGTAAAGAAATCTGCCAAGCTTTGGAAAAATTTATCCCTTTTAGACAAAGTCATGGATGTTGAAGTTACCTCTACAGTTCTGGCTAATCTCCCCGGCCTGTAGCACAGGTTCACACGCATAATACTTTTGTGCCAGCTGCCAGAACAGCCAGACATAGTTTGAATCAATCCCAAAGCAAGTTTAATTTACTCTTTAGAGCTATACTGCTACAATCAGCATGAAGCAAACCTATGGGAATTTACCCCCTTCCATACCTCTTGCCTTGCAGTGAAATAGGTTGGTCAAAAATGATGGATCTGCTTCTGTCAAAATGAGGTCCCTCAAATTTTGTGTTCAAGTGTTGACTTGCAGTTTTTCAGTCTAGCTAATGATGATAGGGAAGCTTCAATGTGTTACAGCTCTTTACTGCTGGAGAGGAGAGATGGGGGCTTAAGGAAACATCAGCTATGTGGTGTGCAGAGGTTAATTTCATATGTGAAAAGAATTACAAGACGTGGTCACCTGAACAAAGAATGTCTTTGTGACATGGATGTGTCCTTCCAGGGCTGTCTTTCTCTGATTGATAGTGTAATGTGAGTGACTTTGTCACTGCACTACAATTTGCAATAAAAAAACCTTGACAGCAATAACAATATAAACAGCTGTTCTGTTTTCCTTTCTCTGAGCTGTAACAATCAGTGTTTCATAAAGTGGGGTGTGTGAAAGGAACATTGAACTTTGTGTCAATGTATGATAGCATGAAAATAATTTTTAGAAGTTATCACACTAGTGTTCAGGAGAGACATAATTTGTCCATGAAGAGGAGGAGAAAGTACTCTCTCCTCTATGATGAAGATCCCATCAAAATCTTTTTCTTTACAGAAGTAAAATAGATACAGGACACCTGTGGTAGGAGTCCTCTATATTGTCTTGCCAGTAGGTAGAATTATTTTATGTTCAATAACAAATTTTTATTTATTACATGCAGTATTTTATAGGAATAGGAAATGGAGAGAAAGAATTATTTATAATGTATTTGCCTAAGAATGTTTTTTTCCCCAAAGCAACAACAACATTCAGACTCAATCCAATGTTTCCTCTTCAGAAAACTTTTAGTGTCATCCCTTTCCTGTTAAGCTCAGCTCTGACTCACCACCCATCCAGATAGGGAATGTTACACCATGTTCTCTGCCACCCTATTGCAGGGGCACCAAGTCAGTGGTAACCAAACCAAACACATCTTGAGATTGTCTTTGAGCCTCTTTTGTTAGAGGGGGTAAGGATTTTTAATCAAATTGTCTCCCATAGGTTGTTCATTCTAGGCCTTTATTCCTCAGAAAAAGACTTTGATGAGTCCTGGAGGCTTTCAAAGGATAACTCTATGTGTTACAGATCACACCTCCTGTACACTCTGTGCTGGGAGAGCCACACCAGCTGAAATCTGAAAAGCAAACCTGACTTAAACCACAGATTTTAATGTGAACAGACTTAAACCACAGATTTTAATGTGAACAGAACAGGTGAAAAGGCTAAAGAAGGAAGAAAGCCTTAACATTTAAGAATTATATTAACTGTAAAGTTTATTTTTATAATAGCAAAATCCAGCTTGATTTTGTTTCAGAACACTTGACAACCTGTGATTTCTTTTGATTTCTTTTTAAATAACCAAAAGAATTAGAAAAAATCACAGCACAAACTCTTTTCTGAATGATATTTTTATTTGCATTTTTCAGGGACTGCTTAAATGTATTCAGACCCCCAGCCTTTCCTGGAAGCCAACAACTAGAAGAGCACACTAAATCTTCAGCAAAACACAGGACTCAAGGTAGGAATTTATGAAGACAGTGAAAAGAACCTGGGTAGAAAGACATTTCTAAATGTTCTTTCTGTAGCGCTGGTACTGCCTTCTCATAGTTTTCTATCCTACTACTTTTTAGTTTCAAGTACCCTTGTTTATTAATCACAGCTCAAGGTAGCAGAGTTTTTCATGGAGTATTATTTGCCTCTGCTAGAAGAATAACATGCAGTTGCTGTTTCCTGATGTTCTGGCTCTATACAGATTAACTCATAAAAAATGCATCTTATTTGTTAAAAATAAGGAATTTATGCTAATGGGGATATCAAACCTACATAAGAAGGAACACAAAGACTAAACATTCTTATTCAGAGGCAAGATTATACTTGCATAAGAGATATTTCTCTTATGAAGAAAAATTGCAGATTTAGCTTTAAATGAAATCTTAGTGTGATTTCCTGAGGACTGTTGTCACCAGAGTTACAGGCTTTTGCTTATTAATGCTGTTTGCTTAGAGAATAGTAAAGACCTTAACTGAAACTAGAAAGTCAACAATAGAATAAAGAAAATACCTTGTTTTTCTCAAATGCCCTTTTTTTTATCAGTTATCTTAGGAAACAGGGTAGAATCATCATCAGAGAGTATCATAAAATGGTTTGGGCTGAAAGGGACCTTGGAGTGCAGTTCCAACCCCCCCTGCCATGGACAGGGACACTTTCCCCTCAACCAGGCTGCTCAAGGCCCCATCCAACCTGGCCTTGGACACTTCCAGAGTAGACATTTACATTTTTCTCCAGGTCTCAGGAATTCATTGGGAGCTCTCATAAATCTGACCCCTGTATTCTGGCTGTCCAAGGGGTAAAGATGTCTCAGTGATTTACTGTCTAAAATAAATTATGCCACTCAAATTGGGAACATTTTCATAGACGTAGATTTGTAATTGTTTGTGACAGCAAAATACTATTTTTCTGTCAGGAAGGGACCTTGCTTTGAAGAATCAAGTAATACGTTGTGTTAAGGGTCCTAAATAAGCCAAACAGAATTGAACAGTCATCCTTGAGCTATAGGCACATTGGATAAAAATTCATGAAAAGTCCCAGAGAACATTTTTCATTAGTATTATGAAATCCAAGGTTTGTTGCAGTAAATCTATAATTTTTGTAAAATTTTAATGGTGTTATTATCTTTAAAAAGCTTTTTAAAATAAGTATATTGGGGGATTTGTATTTCTCCTGTTATCCACACTAGAATCTCCAAACTCTTTTGTGAATTATTCCTAAACTCATTTTCCTTTAAGCTGAAATATTTTACATCATGTGCCTCTGACTGCACATTTGGAGAAGAGAAATTGCCTATATACCATAGCTTTTTATTTTGGTTTTTTATTTTTGTACCTTCATTCAGTCAGATTCTGACTTATGTATATGTAGGATGTTTGTAATTTTGATAACTCCATACAGAAACTTTTTTATCTACAGATACTCAAAAAAAGCTGCTATTATGAAGTGATCATTCCTCCAAGAAATAAGAGAGAACGACAAAGCCATTCCATGACCTTCCCTCCCCAGACAGGACATCTTGGATTTTTTCTGAGCTACTGGACACTCCTATCTATGAAAGCAGCAGAGAAGCTGCAGTGCTCTGTGATAAAGGCCTGTCAGATTAGATCATCCCCATCAAACATTAGAATCTGGGTGTTTTCCTAGATACCTTGGTTTAAAAAAAATCCTGATGGTCCATGGTAACTACAGGGTTTGGAGTATCATTTTTGTAAGAGATGCTAAATAAATTGTGGTCTGTCATATATCTTGAAGACTTTGGGAAAAACTTTTTTCTTTTAATCACCTCACTCGAGGTCAGTTATTTGTGTGGCAAAAGAGCTGGTTCATTACTGACAGTTATATACCAGATCTGAATAACAAATTGAATGCAGTTTTCCAGTGTTCCAAGTATCACAGGGTAACAAAAGCATATTATCAGCACTGAAAATCTGCAATGAGTCATAATGTATTCAAGATAGGAATTTTATCTAAAAGTATCCTTAAAGAAAAATAGCATAGCATTAGTAAATCAATAAAGATTTGTCAATTCTTACATTTTTTAAAGAATCTTTAAGTTAAGGCTTAACTTTGGGGGAAAGGTGATTCCCTTCTAAGAAAGCATTTCACTCTGTAGTTCCTTTCTTAACATTTGAACCATCCATTAGTTAAATGATGAGATACAATGAGAAGTAGTCTTCTATTCAACAGGTTTCCCAATACAATAAGAGGAAAATTTAAACTCCTAAATATGATAAATTTCCATAGATTTTTCCATTATTTGGTATTGATATTTCTGAGGTATAGACAGTTTCATTTATCTTGACATAACAAGAAAATCTCCACAGTGACAGTGACAGAGCCATAAATGCTTTGGTACTTTATGGTATTAAGACCAAGGGATAAGGTTATAAAAACTCTAGGAACCACAGAGTCTTCCTTTTTGGGCCACAGCTGCTGACAGCATTCATATGGTAACCCTATAGTACATAATTACAGTATAGATTTGAGCACTGTAGTTCAGTGTTGAAGGATCATCTTGGAGAAAATACCAGCAGTGTTCTTTCCAGCACTTTCCATCTGCTGACAGCTGATCCAGTGCACTTGACTTCCATCAATGTCAGAATATGATTCATATATCTTAAAGTGAGATTTGCTACAAGATGTTTTCTAATATTAAAACCTAGAATATGGTAAAAATATATTTCTGTGAAAAGGGAAACGATTTATTTTAGTTCTCCAGACTGTGGTGACTATGTAAACACTGTTGACATAATCCAAATTACAACACAGTTATTTGTACATTCATTTCTTGTTCAGAAAAAGCTGCCACATGCCTGCCCTGTTCTTTGTTACCTGGGTTTAGACATCTTGATCAAGTCTTTTTCCAGAAAAACAATAGCTGCCCTGATTTCAGTGGGACAGCATTTCCTTTAATAAAACAGATATTTACAGGTACTAGCTACCTTCAGTCTTCTTTCAGCTCAACAAAAAAGCACTTATCCCTCTGTAATGTAAATCACAGACCTCAGTTTTCATTTAAAATCAAGTTATTTTCTCACCTAAAATGCCATTTAATTTTTTAGTGATTTAAGAACAAAAGCTTTGATTTTGCTTTCACCACGAGATGCAAATTAAACTACCAAGAGGTTTTTTCATGCAATTCTGAGCAGCTTCAATCCCAAAAGTGTGGGTGGTGGCAACATGAACAATGATGGAAATTTTCTTTGAAAGTGACCTGTTGATCAGTTAATTTGGCCACAAGCACTTCTTCCCTGTATATGGTCAGGTTGCCCAGAATGTGCCACTTGAAACAAGAAAGGTTCTAGCACAACCATTACATACTAGTGTATTCTTTTAGAAGAATGTAACTTAATTTAAGTAGTACATCCATTTAGGAAGAAGAGCAGCAATGAGTTTTTCATATGTCTGCTCAGAACTGAATACTCCATGCTGTCATTGGAAATTTGTTGCAACACCTAGAAATGCCTTAATAATGCATTTGGGGGTCTTGGGAGCTGCTAAAAGAAAGAAGCCTGACTTTAAAAACAAGATAGGTCTAGGAAACTAAGTTCTCCTTTTGGTAACATGAAAATACATGCAGGCAATTATTGATGTAAAGGTATAAATCCAGCTCTTCCTGGATGCAATATAATTCTGATTTGGTATGAATTCAAGGCACACAGGGAAAGAGTTATACCTCTGATGGGTCTGAAGAATTTCTTACTGCTAACTCAAATCAGGGAGTATATTGAGTGGCCAGTTCCAAGGTAAAGAGGGAGTGACATTTAAGCTTAGGGGAGAAAAGAGAATAATTTTGAAGCACAGCATAGGCACTGAAAAGCAAAATAATAAAAGGAAGAATGCAGTGGAAACAGCAGCATGATTTCAGGTGAAATTGTAAGGTTGTGTGAGGGAGTGAGACATGAACACCATTTGCTTGTGTACTGTGATCTGAAATGGAGAAAAAGACATTCAGCTCTTCACCTTCTTCCTGCACTGCATCACTTTTCCCAAGAGCTGTCCAAACAAAATATCCCAGTTAATCTCATTTAGCTTCCTAAGGCCTGATGAAGCACCCACAGCAGGGAGGGAAACAATTTGCCTTTGCCTTCTTATCTTTGGTTAGAGTGTAAGACAGTTTCTTTCTGATGGTATTTGTTACCTGCTACTGAGGAAACAAAAATGAAATCTCTTCTAAAAGGATGAAGTACACAGGTCTATATGCATCAAATGCACCAACCTGCTTTCTGGTGTCCAGATAATGTAACCTGTATATTGCTGTGTGATGCTGGCTGCAAATAGACTGTGAGCATTGTGAAACCATTGCTGTTTGCATAACAGGCCATTACTCACCATGGAGCGTTAGGGCATGCAAAGCACTCAGTGTTAGCAGACTGAGTATGGGATGAACATTCATGATGAAATTCAAGACACAGATTGCATTCAACTGAATTATTTCCTATCAAAAAGCCGTAGATCATATGACTTAGATTTAGCTTATATGAAAGACAGGTTCAGAAAAGAAGCTATAACATACAAAGCATCTGTAGGAAAAGCCTGTAGGGCTTTATCAGTGTATTTTAGACTAAAGATTCCTTTTTGTTAGCTGAAAATTTTCTTGCATTTTGTATAACTTTAAACAAGCTAGATTGAAAATTTTTATTGTCTGGAAGAATTTTTTTTCCTAATATTGAAAGATCTCTTGCACAGATTCACCCATCCTGGATATTTAGGTGACGTATTGGATGCCAGACATACAAATTCTTTCATTCTTATAGGCCTTAAGTATGCACTGACTGTCTTTGTTCAAGCTAAAATCGTTAAGAAGGTTATTGAGGAAAATACCACTTAAGAATACTTTGATCCACTATTAGTAAAGGTACTTTTGCTGAACTGCTCCATTGGACTTGGAAAAGTCCAGCTGTTGAGCAAACTCCAGTTGACCTCATTCCACCTCAGTTAAGTATAAGTCTTCAGAAAGATAATAAAAATGTGAATTGCTGTTATCTTGAAGGCAACAATTCAGAAGTCAGAAGATTATACTTTTGAAAGAAAAAATCTCACGTCTGACAGAAAAATATTTCCATGTTATTGTTTGAGGGCATAAGAGTGATTTATTCTTTCTTTTTCCACTTCACACAGGTGAAGATCGCCTCCGTGCTGAAGAAGATGAGGAAGTTTTGACTCTTTTGTATGATCCATGTCTGAACTGTTACTTTGACCTGAATTCTGGGAAATACTACAAATTAGCATAGTCAGAACATCAGAGGATATTATTGTGTATTCATAGTATCTTCTAACTTCTTGCAAAATCTGACTGAGCCATATAATTTATTATTTAACTTAAAACTTAAATTAAACAATAGTTTTGCAACCAAATTAATAGATTTGGCAAACAGTGTCTTATTTTTATGGCTTTGTATTAAATTGTAATGAAGTGGAAAATCACATAGCATAAAAGTTCCTTGTGTCTAAGAGTTATTTGTTAGTCAAATTTATTTCCAATATTCAGAGCTTCCATATGAAAACAAATGAAGCTGAATCAAGAAGGTTGGTGGTGTTTATGTGTAAATCATGGTTTTACTAAAATTTTTTATAAATTACTTTTTTACTGTGTATTTTTAATTGGTGTGAGATGCTGAGGGTATCAGCTGCTATTGGCTTTGCTGCTGTAACAACACAGGGCTGAAGAGCAGTGAGGGATTGGTCCAACACTCAAAAACTCAAGTTTTGTTTCAGGTAAGGCAAGGAGGTGTGGATGTGATTCATTTGGAAAGCTCTGCTCGGAGGGCAGCTCCAACATGTTTGCATGAGTTTCTCCATTACACCTTGCAATAAAATAATGCAATTCATTTAACACATCTGCATTGAGTTTCAGTGAAGTTTTCAGTGAAGGTCCTAAAGTTCCAACTTGAAGTTTCAAATTGCCTCCATCACTGTACATTTTGCTTTTATGCTATGTAAAATAACTACTGAACACAGGGAAAGAATACAGATAAAAGACCATATGTAGCATTGGAAAATGAAATCATTATATAAAATTAAACACTGTGCATGTATTTTATCTGTTTTATTTTTTCATGGATTTATTGCTGTGCATGGATACTGTGTACCGTGCTTTGCTCTAAAATCCAGTGAACCTGACCCTGATGTTTTTGGCTGCTGCTCGACTCCAAACTGTGCCCGACATTCCCAGCCCCAGAGCAAGTGCAGAGCTGCTTGCCAAGAGCATCCCCCAACCAACAGGACACTTGCCAAAGGGTAAATAAATCATTAAAACATCAGCTGCCAGGTATAGGAGAAAAGGTGTTGCTTAGGAGTTGTTCATGACACAAGAAGTCCAAGGAGTTTTGTTTTAATGGAGTTGAGTCAGTGGAACAGCTTTGGAGTCCACCAGTTCAGTCCATAACACTTTCCTGGAGACAGCTGAAGGGAATGTGAAAGTCACATGGTACAAGTGATCTATAGGCACTTCTGGTGATTCTTGTTCTAAGTTTCTACTTGATTACATCCAGTGCTATCCCACTGTAATTATTTTCAAGCTGACTACTCAGTGAATTTTTAAGAATAATGTATTTGAATGTCATAAAGTGAGCTTAGTAAGCTCACTGCAAGTGATTTAAAATTATATGCCTGTAAATTATATGTAATTGTGGATCCCAGTTAATGAATATCCTAGAATCAATTGGAAATGCAGTTGTTAATAGTGGCTTGGCATAAGATCAGACTGTGTATTTGGCTCTGTGGCAGGTACAAACATATCATCACAAATTGATTCAAGGAAGAGTAGCACTGAAATCCACAGGAAGACAGATACTGCACTGAGATAATTTACTTACCCTGCCTTAGCCAGAAAGATTTGTACCTGATCTTGCTAATGCCATAATCTGTTTAAAAGTTCAATGAAATCATAATTTTGACTTTCAAAAATCAGATGCTGACTTGCACATGCTTGTGCATATCTAGCCATTTTAGCATCATGTAGTGATCAGGACCACACTCCCTCTGTCTGTGGCAAGGGTATTTAAAATATATTATTAATTTTCTTTTATAGCCACATGTCTCACAGGAGAGGTTGGCTGTTCCAGGGCACCACTGTGAGTCCAGACCAGGACCCTGATGCATCTGAGACAGCCACTCTCTTGGGAGAAAAGAACCCAGCTAAACACTGGCTGCACACTGGTGTCACAGGGAGTGTCTGCCAGTGCCTGTCTGGTGGATGTGCTTGTCCTGGCTTCACAGCAGGCAGTCACCAACCTGTCACACACAGAAGTGCCCCAGTAGGCATCCAAAGCTTGGCCTAAAGGGAGTCCTTGGAGACTCTACGCTCTTATCCCCACCTTCAATGAGATAAGGAGGCAGGTGAGTAGTGACAGCAGGTTCAGGGTGAGTCTGTTTTTCCCAGTTCATAGTCAAGTACAAATAGGATCTGTTCTCTTGTCATTAGCACAGCAGTATTTCATAGGTAAGCAGTTGTAAACTGCTTTTCAAAATCAGCAGTTTGGGATCCTTGCCCTTTGTGTTCTAGTTAGCAGCTTTATGTCTTCAGCATCCATGGGGATTGATTGCCATGATGCTGTGAACAACACCTCTGGCTTGAGCAGCACGAGAGGCTCACAAGGGCTCTGAGTTTTGCTCACAATGTTTTTCTTAATCATCATCCTGTGAACCTCAAGCTAAAGCACTGCTGACACGCAGCAGGTGCTTTGTTGAGCCAATTTGTCAAAGCCAGCAGTTATGGCAAGTGATGAGGAACACAGAGATTTGCTCTTAGCAGTCATGTGCAATGTTTGAGCCCATGAGAATCACACAGATCTCACCAGAGAATGCTTTCCAACAGGTAAAAATATCTGGGTCTGGGCATAAAATTTCAGGTTAATGAAACTGCAGGGATTTATTTCTACAAACCCAGCATCGGTTATGATTTTTTGGGAACAGAAATTTTGAAATGCAGTAAATTTTAGTAAGGCTTCATTAATGTTCCTTGGATCTGCATTAGAAGTAGAGGAATTGAAGTTAGCTTGGATGAGCTGCTGAAGTCAGCAGATCACAAGTCAACCAATTGGTCTCTCAGGCCTTTCTATGTTCCTTACACAAGATGTGACTGATATCTGTTTTGCTTCTACTTGCTAAAAAACACAGTCAACCAGCTTTCAGATAGTTCAGAAGGAAGAAGAAATCTTTAAAACACATTTTATTGCCCTAAAACACAGCCCAGAGCAGTGTGTTTCTGTGTTGCTGGAATGATCCTCCTCATTTCTCATTCTTTTTGACTTAGGTCCATCTACCAGAGTGTTCTCCAAAGTCCAGCCAAATTACCAGGTTTCAGCCTTCAGGTGTCTGTGGAGAGCAGCAGCACTGAGGTGCAGGTCACTGAGCACCTGGTACCTTGTGCACCCACGAGGACTCCTCCAAGCAGCTCCAGGACTTCATAATCTTGCAGTGCTGTACCCAGGTGTTGTCTGTAGCTGAGCCTCATTTTGCCAAACAAAGAACACACTCTGTCCTAAGGAGCTTACAGTAAGAAATCAATATTGATTTTTCTCCTCTGCTGCCTGGGTTACTAGGTGAGAAAATATGAAAAGCCATGCTTTATTATTCACATACTCTTCAGCCATAAAGCGTTCTGTTCTAAGGCACATCCTCTAAACACTGAGTTAAGTGGCAAGGATACACAGCTTGGAAAATCCCTACAAATAATTTTGCATGATGCATATCATATTCAATTCTCTTTTCCATGGTATTTCTTTTTTTCAAAAAAGGGCTTAATTTTTTAAGCAATGGGCTACATGTAAAATGAAAAGACAATCCAGTCTGTCTTCCCTATGTGGTATTGCTGATAATCACTGCTTTTCTCATGGTTACTATAGAAACTTGGCATCCTTATCTGCCACCTTTTTTGGCACCTTGAAAAAAACTATTTAAATTGAGTTCCCTGATAAACTGAAAGCTGGGCTTCACAATACCCATGGGAATATGTAGGTGTAACAACAATATTTGTCATTTCTTATTTGGTGTTTAACTTGCTCATTAGCAGCTGTACAGGCATTTCTGACTGTGATGTTCAGGGATCCTGCTGCAGGCATTTCACCAGAGCAAATGCAGAAGTCCTGGATGAAACCCAGGAACAGCCATGAGCTCCCAAGGGCTCACATGCAGCAGCCCAGGATGCAAAGACCTGAGAAGGATTTTGCTCTTATCACACCACTCTAAAAGCAGTTCTGTTTCCAAGTTTGACAGTTTTCAAGTGCACAAATAATCTATGGGCATTAAACTACATGGTAAGAATGATTATGAAGATTCCTGTGGTAAATCAGTGGTGAATCAACAGCCTTGTGATGCTTTTAATCCCTTTCCAAGTATGTGCCATCCAGTCTGCATGGCAGATGAGAGTGGACTCGGGCTGGGGATGCTGGGGAGCTGAGACATTTTGGAGGTGAGTACAAGGCCAATGCAAACACCAGGTGTCCCAGCTGAGCACGGCTCCCCAGCAGTTTCACCTTTCTTTTGTTCTAAGAGCACCAGAATTATGCCTGTAATAAAGGTTGTTTTTCTAGTTCTGTCAAAACATGGCCCAGATAGGTCCCTCTGCTTACACAGCCCCTGCACTGGTGTCCTTCAAGATCTCTGCACAGAAATCCCCTCAGCCCTGGAAGAGAAAGGAGATGTCAACACCTGAACAGCTGCTGTTGGCTCCCAGCCATCGAGCACGATGGTCCAGAGTGGGCTGCAGGGGGGCAGAACATTCTGCTAAAGCCACAGCACTTGGTGATCCATCCCTGCAGCTGTGGCATCTTCAGCAGATCTCAGGGGTTTAATTTGTTATCATGTTCTTTCACCAGGAGTTTTGAAGAAGAGACAGGTTTGAAAGATTACAGAAAGAGATTACAAAACAGAAGAGAAATGCTATCAAGAGCCATTAAATAAAATGCAATTTTACTTTTGCTGGAGTGGAGTGCTTCTGGAGACTGACACTGTGTTCTCATCCCAAACCTCACAGCTATACTCACCTGCCCAGAGAAGAGGTTCAGGCTATGCCAATAGTGGGTCCTCTGCACTGACCCATAGAGACACAGTAAAATACTTTTCATAAAGAAACCCCACTAGGCTCCCAGTAGAAACTGCTGGTGTACTTCAAAAGATGTTTACATTAGACTGCTTAGGGGGGTTTTCTATGAAAAAGTTTATTATTGGATGATTGTGCATTTTATCTGCGTGGGAGACCAAAAAACCTGAGGTCACAGAAATTACTGACGTCGTTTCAGAGCACTGCATATTTATTAGACCATCTGCTGCTGCAGCACTCGAGGCAGAAACCTTCATACAGGCAATCTATTCACAGCTACTGTTTTACCACCTGATGTGCAAAATATCAAAGCTCTGGATGCATTTATTACAGCACTGAGTAAATTTCTAATGAATACATAAAGCTCAGGAAATATCCCATGCAAAAGTTTCCTGTCCATTAGGCTGCTGTTTTCTCACTGGGGCTTGAGAGGGGCCTCTGAGGAGGAATACCATTGTGACAATGCTCTGAAATGTTAGTAGGGTAAAACTGAGTTGTTCCAACTGTGTGCAGACACATCCTTGCATGGGGCTGCCCATCACACTGCTGGGATTGAGCAGAGGAAAACAGGGATGGGCAGGGGCCGTGTGGGAGAGTGTGGACACCATGAAGGGCTCCTGTCATCCTCATGGAACTGCTGCTCCTCTGCAGTGCCACACAGCTCCCCCAGTGCATCAAGGGTCCCAGGGTGCCTGGTCCCAGTGCTGCCTTCTCTGGGGTGATACCAAAGGGGCCAGAGCTAAACATTTGCTGTGAGACCCCCAGATATGAGCCCAGGGCATCGTGTCAGCAATGACAGATGTTATTATGAGGGACATGTTTTATACAAGCAAGAGACCCTTCCCCCCTACACACCTAGAGCCAAGCTGGGACTCTACACTCAGCCCAATGCAAAACACGAAGAATCCTCCATCTCTGTCTGAAACAGCTTCATCTGCCCATGGGTGTCTGCATGGCAGCAGAGCTGGGGTGGTGAGGGCCTGGCAGCTCACACTGCAGTGCCCTGATCCCTTGCTGTGCATTACACCTCATTTATCTGATCCATAAATCCTCATGTGCCAATAGAAGGAAGTGTCTGATCAGTCTGTGAAGTGCTCCAAGGACTCACCTTTTACTGATATCTCCTGTTAACTTCCAGCTCATGAGCAAACCAACACCCAGCAGGTGCTGGGAGTGTGAGAGAACTGTCAGCTCACATGAATCCATCATCCCATCTCCTGCTGCCACTTCCCCTCCGGAGCCACCTGAGAGCTGCACACACACAGATAGAAGGTATTTAAGGTATTTATACCTTCCTCCAAGTGAAACAGGGGGCTTGATATCACTCTGTGCACTCATCACATTGAAGGAAATCATGGGAACACTTTGCACTGTTACAGGTTAACAATGCATTGTTTAAACGGGAATGAGAGATCTGCAGTCAAATTTACAGCTGGAGTTGTAGCACTGAGTGCCAGGCAGAGTCCTGGTGCTGAACCACAGAGCTGCTGCCATAGCTTGTGGCAGGGAACTGCACCCAGTCCTGGTGTGGCTGGTGGCCCGGGGAGCTGCTGCCCCTGGGACCTGGGATCTGCTTTTGTCCTCCTTGGGCTCTGCTGGCTCAGACCCCACCCATGTGCACCCCGGAGCCCAGAAAACCTTGGTGACAGACATTTGTAGGGCCCTGCATAAAGAACCCAGTGAAATAAGGATAAGGGTGCTAATTCATTAATTTGCTTTCCCTTCCTGGTCCTCTGACACCTCCAGCTCTGCAGCCCTCTCAGCAATAAACTCAGTGCCAGGAGATTAAAATGTACAACTACGTGACACCTTATAAACCACATAAATATGAACTGGCAAGGCCCTGTAACAATGAAGGATTTTGCACAAAATGTTCAGGCACTAATTCAGTCTCAAGGCTCTCTCTCCACTGCAGTGGGTATGCAGTGCCATTATGAAACCTTGACTGAATTATAACCCTTTATTCTTCTAAGGCACCTTTTTTTTTTCTGTCTTCAACAAGGTTTTATTTTGACCCAATCATGAAAATAAGAGGATAAGAAATGCAAATTCACTTAGTGATAGATTTGTTTTCCCTGGAAAAACGTGTGATATGCTAGGAAAATACCTATTAACTTGTAGGTTATTTTAAAGCTAATAGATAATTATTATTATTCTGTGGAATTTTTTTTTCCCAGTGAAGAGGGGAATGGTCTAGTTTATTTAGTTTGCTGAAGGGTCCCTTTCCATTTGCAGCACTGATGTTTCTCTTCCCCTGCATTAACACATTACAAGATGTTATCAGAACAAATGGCTGTGCTTTTGGCTTTGAATTTTTCTTCCACATTTTTGACAATTGTTTTTTATATCTTGCATAAATCACTGTAACACATGATAAAGTAAAACAGATTCAATGCCTGTGAATAGTTAAAACACTGTTTCTCCTTTATGCAATGGCCTGTAACTATATTTTAAAGCAGTTAAAGTCTTTTATCAAGCACCTTGGCACATTTTTGTAGCTGGATCACTGAGCACACTCTAACAGCTCTTAAGAGCTCTCTCTCACTGTCATGTAAATCCTTCTTAACTCACGGTTTATTGACCACAGTGGTTCTGGGTGAGCATCTGATGCCAATCCCCTCACAGTGGGCAGGGTGACACCTGCTACCACATCACCATGGAAATTCCCAAAGTTCCTCTTGAAAACCCAATCCAGGTGTTGCAGATCATCTTGCACAGGAAAACCCAGCTGGAGAAATGATACCATTTGCAGTGGGCTGATGAGTGGAATAGCCATGGCCAAGCAGAGAGGAGCCCCTTGATCCTGGTGGGAAAAGCTCATGGGAAAAGCTCCAACTTGTGTGGGACAAGGGAGCAGGAGCAGCCCTTCCCCACAAGGGTCAGTCCTGGGGGAACAGGAGGTGACACCCAGCACTTGGGGACATTTGTGGCTGTAACCACCTCGATGGCACCCAAATCTGCAACCCTCCTGTGTATCCCAAACAGCAACACCCAGGACACCATTTGTTCAGTGCAATCTGCAGTCAGTGAGGGTGGAAGGGGTTATTCTGCTGTTTTATGAGCTGATTTATGACTTGTTTACTTGTATGCCTCACCCACACTGCTAATGTTGTAATTAAACCTTGTTAAACTGCTCAGGCCCCCCTCAGGCATGTGTTGTAACATATTTTTCCCCCCACAACCATAATTATTTTATGGGGGTGGGGGGGCATCCTGGGTGGTGAGGAAGGGTGTCAGGCTGGCTTGGTTATAATAAACACCTATTTAGCAGGCAGAGGATGTTTAGTCCTAAATCACATTGTGTATTACAAGTGGAAATTGCTGAGATTGGTGTTTACCTGTGAAACCAAAATTACTTCATGAAGAAAATAATTACAGATGCAGGCTCTCTAAGAAAGCAGTTGTGAGCCTTCATTAAATAGCTAAAACCAAGATGCTGCTGTGAAGCACAGCATCAGCACATTGTGCATGGGTTGGCTGAAGGGGGCTGTGAGCTGTGTGTTGTACATACCCCACAGAGCTCTATCCCACAGTTTTCCAGTGCACTGCAATGCTTTCTAGGAGATAACAACTCCCAGGAAATAATATTAGAGCAGGTGAAACAGGGCACAAGGGAGGTGTTTTATTACCTGAAAAGGCTGATGAGTTCAGGGAATTATTAGGGGAAAAATGAAATTTATATTAATAATAGTCATTTATTACCTGTAACAAGACACCAAACACCCTCATGAGGGAGTGCAGAGGCACAGGGCTCACCATGGCTGCAGTGCCTGTTCCATAGGAGCCCTTCCCCTGCCTGACTCCAAAGCAGCTTCAGTTCAGTGCTGGATTTACTCAGGGGCTTCTCTTCTGAAGCAGATCCAGTATTTACTACCAGTAGAGTCTCTCTAGATGAGTGTCTCTGCAGCTGGGGGGGTGTGAGTGCAGGTGGGGGTGCTCTGGGAGCTACTTGGCCACACGTGCAGCACCAGAGAGGTGTTGGTGGCTGGGTGGCAGCTGACAGGTGGCAGCAGAATGCCCTGCAAAGGCTTTTGCAGGGCCAGAGAGCTGCTTACTGTCACCTAAAGCTGCTGTGGACACAGAGCCAGGGACAGGGTGGCCCTTTCCTGTAACTCTCTTCCAGCAACGTGTTACGAGACAGCTCTTCCAGGAATGAGCCTTGTGTTGGAGCTTTTCAGCTCAGGCACGCTGGAAGCTCACCAACAGCTGCTTGGATCTGGACTATTTTTAGTCAATCCTGTCCAAAATGAAAGCCTTTCCTGAC
Organism: Drymodes brunneopygia; assembly: GCA_013400955.1. Lineage (NCBI taxonomy): Eukaryota > Metazoa > Chordata > Aves > Passeriformes > Petroicidae > Drymodes > Drymodes brunneopygia. The sequence goes on from VZTZ01032677.1 coordinate 2,489,849, forward strand.
ACAGGTGTTCCTCCTGGACAAGTGGCTTAGCACAGGATCTGGGAGAGTCACTGGAAGGACAAAGGTGCTGAAGAGCCCCGGGTTTGGTCTGGAGCTGATGCTCCACGTGTTGAGTGTCCGGCAGCGTCGGGGCAAGCAGCACCTCTTCCCAAAACACATCCCTGGTGTGACAGGGCAGCAGCTACTGACCACCAGCTGGACAGTCTTCAAAATTAGGTTATTAGGGAAGGAATTGCTAAGGTGTTCAGAACAGCAGCTCACTGCAGTACAGACAGCATGAGGGGTTTCGGATTCATGGGCTGGTGGAATATGGGTGTCTTTAGTCTGGATTAACAACTTCCCCTTCCAAGGATGGCAGAGCTGTGGTGAGGGACCTTGGGCAGCCCAAGGGCTTTGACTCTTGCCTTCACCCTGACTCTTCACCTCACAAACTGCATCACTCCTCCATGCAGCTCCTGGATGGACTGTTGGAGGTGAGAACAAAAGGGGGGAAAAATAGATGGATTCTTCTTATAGAGGTGCATGAAAAGATATTTCTTCACAAAGTTTTTCAGGCAATTAGCCAGTGGCACCAGATGGCACGTGGAATCATTCCTAAAAATGAACTGGTCACCATGCTGACCAAGATAGAAGTTGATGGATATTAAAGCCATGCAGTTTTCAAGGAAGGACAGACAGAAGCGCAAGGAGTTTTCATCCAGCTTGGCTCAGCTATACAATTGTGTGTGAGTGTGTGAGTGTGTGTGTGTGAGTGTGTGTTCATTAAAGGGAGTCATTAGCTCTGTTATCAGTTCTCTTGAGTCAAACACAGGAGTCCAGCTGCAAGGACTCTCACCAGTGGTGAGTTTTTGGATGCTCTAGAAGTGCCATGTATGATGTGAGAACAGCATCATGCACTGCCTCAGTCATGAGGGAATCTCTGTGATGTGTTACACAAATGCTCCTCATGTTTGGCCAGCCTGGCTTGAAAAGCTCTGAAGGAATTTGCACTTCTGCAAATTTTACCATTTCCTTTGGTAGCATCAGCCATTTGCTCTGGGGCCAAATTGACTGTGAGCTGCATCGTGGCTGAACATCCTCTTGAGTATAGAAAAGGAGAACATAAACTGTTGAAATACAGCAGACAGAAGAAAGACTTTTCACCCTCTGAAACCATAGTGCTTGAGCTGTTGGTGCATTGTCACCATAAGGGACACTGGGTCAGGGCTCCAGCACGGGCTTTCACTTTCTCTCAGGAATCTCCTTTGGAAAGTGAGGAAGGCAACTCCAGCCTCTCACTCATCAAATGCCTTAGCCTACTTGTCTCAGCCAAGAGTAAAGGCTAAATAAACACATCTAAACAACTGAAAAGCACGTCAACATCCAACTTCAAAATAAAATGCAGTGAAGTGTGAAATTATACCTTTTATTCCATAAATCTTCAGTAAGCGGCACAGTTCTATAGCTTGTATCACGCTTTAATACTGGCAGAATTTAACACACCATGCAAAGCCCATAAGGTAATTACATTTCATCTCAACAAAGCAACAAAATCCCAGCTCATTCAACCCCCTCCATCTGAGGAAGGATTATAGACAATTCAGCGCATGTTGATTTTTCCTGGTGATAAATCCAAAGCAGGTCACCAATGAAATGGGAGTGTGGGCTCCCAAGGCACCTGATTTAGAGGGGAAAATAGAGATGTTATTTGGTGTCCTTCAAGGCAGTGTCACCCTGCTTTCTGAATCTTCCTGAGGTTTATCCTCCACCTAAAAGAAGCTTAAAATGTAAAACTTAACCTTGAACAGACCATTTTGGCAACCCTGTGCAGGTTGTTTACGTGCTGCACAGCAGATTCCTATCCAGCTTTTAAAGAGTTATTTAATTTTGCAATAAATGAGGTTGTATGAGTGATGATGAAGATGATGATAGAAAGCCAGCAGAAGACACTCACAGTCCCACATCCTGTAACACCAAAAATCAAGCCCCAGGATTTTGGGCCCTCCAGACCCACAGGCCAGGCTGGAAATATTTGTCATCACAGCATGTGTTGGCTGCCCTTCTGCCAAACCAAGGGTATCTCTGTATACAACAAACCACAATTAATTTAACTAATTTATCTATTAACTGCCCTCAAATAAAGCCTCTAAACTTTAATTAGACCTTTGTGATTAAATGCAATTAAAACCCTTAAAGCAAGTCAACCAGGACTGCAGGCACTCTCATTCCCAAAGCCAGAACAGTTACAAACACACACAGGAATGGATAACTGAGGGTGAGGACAAAAGCATCTTTCCCCACCAGGCACAAAGTAACATCACTTTCTATAATCCCTTATTCAGCCTCTGCAACAAGACAAGACCTTGGAAAGGAGACAGGACACAGTGGCCTCCTGAGGGATGGGGTAAGAGGCTTAAAAGTCCTAAAAGGGGAGAGGAAAGCAATTGCCTGCCATGATAGGTGTTGTTGCATCAGCTCAAATAATGGTGATGCCCCTCAGCAACCCTGGCAGTGATGCAGTTCAGTGATGGCACAGACACAAGGGAAACTTGCTAGGGCACTTTTTTTTCTTAATTCATTTCTTGTGCCCTGTTTCCTTGTGTCTGAACCAAGCAGTCTGTGATAAATCTTGCACAGTGATGGGAAACATGGTGGGGAAAAGCCATGGCAGCTTCCCAGCACTTGGTGCTGTTGTATAAAACTCAAGGCAGACAATGCAGAAATAACTTGCACAAGCCTTTCCACACTTTTTCACTGATACACCTCATGAATGTAAGCTCAGTTCCCAGTTCCTTCCAAAAAAACCCAAAGACTTGAAGGGGTGCATGCAACTGTGTTGCCATAGCTGAGTCTTGTGCATGGAGAGGTCAGAGGGAAACCATCACAATTACCAAGACAGAGTGAGCGACACTGAGCAGTGGCAGCACAGAGGATTAAACTGTGCTAAGAATCACCTGAACACAGAGTGGACTTGGTGGAAGACATAAAATTTGATGGGAAAGTTTTATATCAAAAAGTTCACAACCTTTCTAGGAGATGATGAGGAGTGGGAGACCAAAATGAGGCAAAATACTGCAAGGTGAGCACTAGACAGATTGCACAGGACAAGGAATTTGGTAATGTTATCATCCATTACGATGAAATAGGAAGACAAAACTAGAAAGGGCTATGAGAAACCGGGAAATGTCATTGGGGTGTGGGACAGCAAGGAGGTGAGCAGCAAGCAAGGAAAAAAATCAGACTTCTAAATATAAACCTCACCCAGGTCCCTTGTTCCAGCTATGGTCGTTTCTCTTGCCCTTTAGACTTTTTTAAAAGCTGATACTAAGCTATAACTTGAACAACCCCAAATCATCCCTGCTAATGGCACCTGTATTCAGATTTATGTTCTGTAGTGAGCTGGAGTGGAAGGAGAGTTGCAATAGGCACCCTGTGGTTCCCCAGGCACCGCAGCTCGGAGTGTGCACGGCGCCAGGAAAAACCCAGCAGGTGCAGGAGAGTTCCCTGAGTTATTTCCTATTCTCTGTCTGGCAATAAAGACACAGCTACACCGGGTGGTAACTCTTAGCAGATGGTGACTTTTTAAAGTTGATTGCTATATAAATGATACTTTCTGAGTTTGTTCCTTTTAATTCAGATTCTCAGTAGTGTGTTCAAATGTCAGAGAGCATCATATTTCTATCTTTTATTTCCTTTGTGAGCAGAAATCTTCTCTAAGAAGTCTAGGAATTACAGCTTGGGAGAGGAGATAGACTCCCTCGATAAAAGTGATCTACTTTACAAATGTTACAGAATACAATAAAAACAGGAGATGCAGAAAGCCCCACTGGCTTTGTTCTCGGTGGAGAGTTTGAATTTCTATTGCACTTTAAAGAGACATTTTGTCTGCACTGTAATGTTTTACTGGATCTGTGAGGTCCATTAGCAGCACAAAAGCAGGATTTCCTCTGCTGCCAGCACAGGGAGGGAGGGGAGCAGGGGTGGAAGACATCTAATTAATCTACTACTGCAGGTAAATAATAACAGGACAGCTGAATGAGGACCTAATTTACCCCCCCCATTTGCCCTGCAGCCCCAAGCTGGGGTGGCCGTGTGCCAGACCCCCATGTCCTGCTCTGCTCTAACTGATCAGCAGGTCTGACCAGCCCTGTGTGCAGGACTGCCATGTGCTCCTTCTAAAATTTGCTTTCCAATGACACAGACATACCAGAAATGGCCACAAACAACCACCACTGACCCAGCTCTAAGGTTTGTCACCTCATGACATGAGTACTCTGAAAAAAATGGAGGTGACAAATAGATGGAGCACCTGTGTGGTTTGCACTACTGCAGACCCCCTGGCACCACAGGACAACCCCTGCCCGTGTCCCCAGCTTGGGAAGGATGTCCCAGAGTAGGTGCCACTGTGGCAAACTGGGGACATTCAAAGGACTCTGGTACAGTCACTCGTCTGCCCTCTGTACTTCACCTCCCCTCAGAGTCTGTGTCTCAGCCCATTTATTTATTGCACCTCATTGGCAAAAAAGAAGAGACATCCCCTGGCCAGAGGGAAATGTCCCAATTAAAGAGCAAACGATGCAGTAAAACAGCAGAGCATTCTTGAGAGCCGCGGTAAAAGCGGCCACCTCTTGTCCTCAATTTATGCTGCTCCCATCACCCTGGGCATTATATTTGTGCTGACAAGGATCAGTTTAACCCCTGCCTGCAATCTAATAAAAAGCTGGCATGGTGCAAGCATGCATAATCTTTCTTCAGTGTCCTAGAATGGATGCAATAAAAAACTGCTGCTGCTGCTCGATGGCCACAGCCACTGCCTGGAATAAATAACTCCCTGTCCAATGCCAGCAGTGGGAAGTGCTTTGGACCAGAGGCTTTTCGGACATTCATCCCTTTATAGAACTTTATAATCATAGGGTTGTTTAGGTTGAAAAAACCTCTCAGATCATCAAGTCCAACTGTTCCACCAGCACAGCCCAGTTCACCACTAAACCATGACCCAAGAGCCACATCTACACATCTTTTAAATCCCTCCAGTGACTCATCCACCTCCCCGGGCAGCCTGTTCCAAAGCTTGACAACCCTGTTAGTGAAGAAATTGTTCCTCATATCCAATCTAGAACTCCCCTGGTGCAGCTTGAGTTCACCTCCTCTTGTCCTGCCCCTCGTTATTTGAGAGAAGACACCAACCCCCACCTGGCTACAATGTCCTCTCAGGGGGATGAAGAGAGCAGTAAGGATCTCCCTGAGTGTCCTTCCCTCTGGGCTGAGCCCCCCAGTTGCAGGTTAACACCCCAGCACATCTGTGGGTGCAGCACGTGCCCAGAGGCAGTCACCCACCATCCCTTAGTGTATACTGGGGCAAACCAAACGGAAAACTCCCAAAGGCCATCGACAAACGACAGATTCTTCCCCCTCTCATCATTAATTGACCAAGCCAGCCCAGCAGAGCTGGCATTCCGCTCTGCTACCCTTTGTAATGAAATCACTGCCTGTGCACAAGAAACAAACCTAACGATATGATACTAATAGGGTTAGAAATTTCCCATGCAAATATTAATAATTTATATCTACATTCATTTTTTTAATACTGTCTGCAGTCTGTAGCAAGGAAGGGCTGAGGTCTACCAGCCTCTCTCACAGATCTTGTCTGGGAAGGGTGCAGGCATTCCCAGCTGGAGGCAGAGGCCCCCAGCACGGTTTCACCAGAGGTGCAAATTAGCTTTTGGAAATCATGTCCCGGCCTATTTCAAAAAAGAGACAATGCTTAAACAGGAGTGCTGCTTGCATGGACCAACTGGCAAGAGGAGATGGGTGTTGAGCCTTGGTGCTGCCCAGGCCCCTTCCCACAGGCATTTTTGCAAAACCTGCACCAAGAGCCAGGGCTGCTGATGCCCCTGCAACAACCCAGGGTGAAATGAGCTGTGTCCCAGCTGTTACAGAACACAACAAGAACCCATCTGCATCTTGAGGCAGCTGGCAACAAAAGGAGCAACTTTTGGGCTGCAAAGAGGGATTTAGGGACTGAGGAGAGGGGGGAAGGGGGGGCATTTTATTTTAGAAGCAGGGAGGGATTTGTGTTGAATGTCCTTTTTTTCAGCAGTAAAAACGTCTCTGAAAGGAAGGGCAGTGACTGGGAACCTGCAGGGTTGAAAGAGAAGCTAATTCCCTCGGACAGGCATAATTGCTGCAATTCAGAGTGGTAAAAATATGAAATTAGGAATAATCAATGGCTGTTTATGATCTGTGTCTATACTGTGAATTCAGCTAAAATGGAATAATTACACTGCGCTAATTCCTGGTATTCGTCATCGTTCGGTTGCAGAGAAGTCCTGTAAAACAATAAAAGCAGATTGGCTGTGCTGGGCCCGCAGACCAGGGGCTTAGCACGGCACGAGCTAATTCCTCGTTTAATAGTAAAAGCGGCTCTGATTTCCTCCGTTTACTTTTCTCTCTCTCCCAGCAGCAGAGCCGCGGTGCGCGGGGCTCGGCGGGCGCAGGATGCGCTGCACAACAGCACCCCCAAAAGCCGGCACCCAGAGCTCCCGCCTGGACAGCACCTGCCTCCTCTCGTGGAACTGCCTCCTCACCTTTCTCTCCGCTATTGTTCTATCAGCCCTCCTATAAAACTCTGTCCTGACGCAATTCTTTCTTGTGCAGCAAAAGGTAACCAGATGCTCGGTCACCCCTGAAACCTTTGGGGTGTGTCATCGGTTTGCTGGCATGATTCACTCCTTGGCCAATGGAACAGGGCTGATTACTGACCTCTGCAAAAGTGGGGGAGGAGGGGTGAGTACAGGAGCAGGATTGTTTAGTGGAGGGTGAATAATCCCCCACAGCAGCACCGGTGGGAGATGTGGGCTGCAGGGACAGCCCTCATCCCTCATTCACCCCTCGCATGTGGCATGCGGGAAGGGCAGGTGGCGTTTAACACAAGACAAACACAGAAGTTACAGATCGTTTCCTTTCAGAGGAACTACACTTAACATCTGCAGTAATTCGGCAGGAGCAATCTGAAATCACACACCCACGGTGCTTATCAAAGGCCAAACCCTTCCTAAGAGAATTTGTCATGAGTTTATCCCAGTGAGCATACCCCTGAAAAGCAGCATGTCCTGGGCACTGCAGAGCCTAACAAGGACAAGGGATCTTTGGGGGAAACCTCCTCCCAGTGCTGAACTTTCATATCCTGGGAGGGTCAGTCCTGCAGCCACTTTCTTGGCACCAGTGTCCCCATGCTCCCCACCACTCACTGAAGGTCAACACACCCAGTGTTGACACATGGAGGGAGGAGGAGGAGGAGAGCAGCTCCTCACTCCCCAGCTCGCTCCTACTGATCTACCACAGTGCTGATCGCTGTGCAGTGAGTTTGCACCACTGATTATTCATTCCCCAGTCTGGTAGCTTTTTGGTACCACATCTATTTTTTTTTCTTAATTTCTCTTTTTCTATATCATGCAGAACCCCCTGGGGGGGCCTGTGAATGAGGCTTGATGCCATTTCATTGCACTGCACCAGTTACTTATTTGCTGAGTCAAGACTAAGCTGATGCCCCACTCCCAGCACTTGACACATTCCCTAATGTTAGGTGGGATTTAAAAGCCCATTGTTGCAGTGTGCCACCATGGATGGACAAAACCTGGGCTACCACAGGATGCAGAGATGAGACACGAGGGCTCCCCACACCAGTGTGTGCCACAAGGAGAGCCCACAGCTCCCCATCCTTTCCTCTGGTTTCAGGGAAACATCTTGGATGAAATGTTCAGTTCCAGAGAACAGAAGCATTTCACACAAGATTTCATTGTTGGAGGCTCCTGGCCCTGCTGATGGCTTTTGCTCATTTCCTCTGCAAGCAGCAGAAATTGCCTCCATCTCCATAGAGCGCTTGGCCTCAGGTCCCTTGAAGCAGGAGGCAAAACTCATCATGGAACAGGCCTCCCCCAGGGTGTTACAATCCCCATGCCGTGGGCCTGCTCCTGCAGGGGCAGGCAGCAGGGGGACACAGCAGGGACGAGAGCTGTGGCACTCCAGGGCTTGGGGCACTTTGTTACTGAGCAGAGCCGGTTATTGCCAGGAGCTAAACAAACTAATAGGAAGGATATTTCCCCAGAGAGGGAGAAGGTTTTTGATTTAGACTGTGCTGTTTAAGCTCAGACTCTCACCGCAGCTAAAATTTCCTTCCGAGGGCAATAATTATCCCAGTGCAAAGCCCAGGCATGTGTTTGCTTTTCTGCTCCCTGCCTGCCTGGAAGCGTTTGGTTTAGAGGCTGTGATTTCCCCTGGTGTTCAGCACCCCCTGCACCTCTTGCCCAGCACTGAGGACCAGAGCTGGGGGGAAGCAAGAAAAGCTCAGTGCACAGCTTTATACAGAGATCACCCTCAGGTATTAAACCAATTATCAGGAAGCAGCATTGGTCCCACAGGGGCTCTGCTCCAGCCCTGTGCAAGTTGCAGTCCCAAAGGCAGCACTGTCACTGCCAGCCTCACATCTCCTCCACTGGTTCTTGGATGAAAATTGCTTTAAAAGCTCCAAGAGAAACCGTTTGGTTCTTCTAAGTGATAAGAATGGAAAAGAAAAAAGGAAGGAAGGAATGGGAACACTTTTGTTCTTGGCTGCCAGGTAAATGAGTTTCAACTTTGGAAAAAACAGAGAGCCCCTGGTGCTAACTTCAGGGGAGATTTCTTCCTTCAGAACCATAATAATAACAATGATAAATTATTTAAAAGAAAACAGCCTAAATCTATATCTCGAGTTAACTAAGGATTCCTTTAGAGTTCAGGACTGTTGCTGGATAAATAAATGCTTATTTGGAAAAGGAACCTCCAGCTTCCTGTAAATGAGAGGCAGGGAAACAGGACTCAAGACCAGCCCACACACATGCAGCACAGCTGGGGGAAATCCTGACAGATCAGGTTATTCTGGTTTTACCCCACTTTGGGGAACACCACTCCTGGCTTCGTGCCCACCTTCGTGTTCCCATTGCAGAACCCCCGTCAGCCCAATGTGCTGGTTTGGTGAAAGAGCAGAAAGTCAGGCTGGTGGCCACTCTGGGAGAGGTTTTCCTCTTCTGACGTGCCAAAAAGGCAAGGGCCAAAGTGAAGACAAGCTCCAAAGGAAGCGCTCGTGGCCGCAGCAATGAGTGTTTTCTGCCTCCCGCGGGAGAGCTGCTCCCATCGCTGCGGCCGCTGTGCCCCGTGGGCTGTGCCCAGCCCCTCACCAGGCAGGGAGATAAGGCCTGGGGAGGTGCCATGAGTCACGGAGGGCTGGGCAGCTGTCCCTGCCACGCTGCCGAGTACATGGAGCCCCAGCTGCCCGGGATGCCCCAGCGCCCGCACAGCCCGCGGAGAGGGACGGCACGGCCGGGACACTGAGCGGTACGTGGGCTTGGCTATCCCCCAACGGGGAAATGCGTTTTACAGAGCATGACTGAAATAATGTGCTCCTGCAGCATTTTTCTTCTGACTTACTGGCAGGTTAGGGGGTGGCATGGGGAAGGTTTCAGTTGTTCTTCCTTCTCGTAGGCTGGAGGTGACGGGGAAGCCCCAGGTGCTGGCATCCTTTCTGTGCAGCTGTGCTGGTGTCGTGGGCAGAACTAATGAACTCCCTGTGCCCACGGGGAGCTGGGATGTGCTGGAATCAGCTCTGCGATGCGGGGGGCAGATCGTCATGGCTATGGACGAATTTGCAGGGTGTTCACTGTGCCAAGCATGGGGCTCATCCAAGGTCAAGCTGCTGCTCAGGATATCGTCTGTTTTCTCTTGCACTGCTGAAAGAGATGGTGTAGGGACCGGGTCTTGCTGCCCACACTGTGCCAGTAGGGACAGAATTGCTTCCTTTAGAAAACTGATGGCATCATCCAGAGTTTTGAGAAACCAGATTAGATGGAAAGGTAGGAGGACACGAGGTGCCAAGTGTTTTCTGGTAGAAAGCAGCAAACACCAGTCAACACCCTGGATAGCTGTGGGGTTGTGCCAGGGCCAGTTTTGCCATAAAATGCCCTTTCCAGCCATTTGGTGGATGCAGCAGCTGGCCAAGCATTTTTATAAGCAAGGAAATTTATAAACCCTCTAGCAAACAGCACCATCCTATTGAGCAGCTCAGCAAAGCTTGGTCAGACTGATTCCTTCTGAGACTGAAAATGGCACTGCAGCATCCTCCATTCTCCTGTGGTGATAAACCCTGAACACAGGGTGGATGTGCACCCACCCCGCCAGCCCCTCCTCTGCACCCCTGCAGCCAGCTGTGCAGGAAAACCCTGGCTTTTGGACAGGTGACTTGGTGGCTGTGGGCATCTGCCAGTCACCCTTTTTGGAGTCGCATCCCTCCTCTGCACCAAAATGATTTTGTTCACAGTCAGGGACTCGTTGGGGGAGAGAGGGACATATGGGGCT